>CAJHQQ010002558.1:0-62455 GCA_905132885.1 Moricandia moricandioides
GGTGGGGTAAAAATCTCAAAAAAAAAATGAGTCAAACAGAAAATGTTAGTTTTCTGTTTGACTCCAAGTTTTGAGTTACTTTTGCAAATAAACCAAAAAAAATAGTAGAATGATTTTATATAATTTCTTCAATAATTTATGGACCAGGTTTTCCTGACGGATTCATCTATATAAACTGCCACCTAGACTTCCCTCTCTCAAACATTAGTTTTTTTTCTGAATTTTATTAAGATTAGAGAAAGTAATTAACAAGATATAAGATGAAGATGTGTGCATTGGTGTTCAGTGTTCGTTTTATGTTTCTTATTCTATGTATCTTCTTCAATCGTTCTTTATCAAAGCTTGAAAGGTTGGAGCATCCAGTGAAGAAATCTGACAGCTCTCTGGATATTCTTGTCGTCGGAGATTGGGGACGACAAGGAGGTTTCAATCAATCTCTGGTTGCTCATCAGGTAACTTGTAGTAACTAATATGTATTATTATTCAAGATTTACATACTTTGTTGGAGTGACAAAAAAATCGATTTAATGTTTGACCTGCCTCACGTGTTAAAGTCAAATACAAAAATAAATAACATTAATATATGTATAATGTATGTGTATATGCCACCCAAAAGGTAAGGTTTTACTCCCTCCCATCCCAAAAGTAAGATTGTCTATACCTTTTTTGTTCTGTATAGATAAATTTTTGATATTTTTAAAGTACTTTGTATATTTTTACGAAACATCAATTGAGAATATTTGAATTAACAAAATATCACTGATTGATAGATTGGAAAATGTATTTTAAAAATAAATATATTTAATTATAAATATTCATTTTATTTTTAATATACGTGAATACTAAAAAATTATTCTTTCAGAAATAGAGGGAATATAAGTTAGTGCAAATGTGTGTTTTTAATTTGGTCTTTTGTTTGTTTTCCGTTAAACTATTCAGCATTTGAGCATATTCTGTATGTTGTTTATAAATCTTTTTAAGGCCAATTCCAACCATAAATTAAATTTTATGTTGAAATAACACAGAATTTGGTGTTTTGATGTTGATATTAAACTTTCAGCTCTAAGGATACACTAAATTTTACATCAAAACTAACATTACAAACAATCTCATAACTAAGACAACTTTTTGTTTGGCAATGAAGTAAAAGAGAATTTTCAATCTTAATTTTTATTGTAATTCGAAAAAAAATAGCGCACTGATATACTATCAAATTCTAGAAAACCATGATCAAATGTAATTTATTAAGAACAAAACTTGGCAGGTCAAGAATTTAATTATATAAAAACTAAATGTTTTGAAAAATTGGCAGATGGGAATTGTGGGAGAGCAACTAGACATAGATTATGTGATATCAGTGGGAGATAATTTCTATGACGATGGTTTAAAAGGAGAAACTGATCCTGCTTTTGAAGCTTCATTCTCTCACATTTACACTCATCCTAGTCTCCAAAAACAGTGGTATTCTGGTAATATGACTTCCTTTTAATAATTGAATAATACTTAGCTGTGAGATCTCTGAATAATAAACGTGGGTTCAAACTCTGATATTATTGCAGTTTTGGGGAACCATGATTACAGAGGAAATGTTTCAGCACAACTAAGTCATGTTCTTACCCAAAAAGATTGGAGATGGTTTTGTCGTAGATCTTTTGTTGTGAGCTCAGGTTTTTTTTTTTTTCTTTCTTGTTTTTCCTTTTTATGCATCCATTATATTAGATGGATTTGACACAAAGATTTATTGGATTTTGACTAAAAACTGGATCTTTAAATGTAATACGTACCCAAGGTTGATATGTATGCTTTTTCTTTGTACGGTCTAAACTCATGTTTAAGTTTGAAATTCAAGCTATAATAATATATTTTAGACACTTTTGAGTTAAAGTTTCTCGTTTTTCTTCTTTTAGTTAGCGCCAAATTTGTTTTCATTTTTTGGATATTAACAAGTAAAATGAATTATAACCAAAGTAATATATAAGTTTAACTTTTAGTTTTAGTCTTTTAGTTAGATTTAGTAATTATGAGTAATATTATTTAGGACCAGAATATGTGATTTGATGGTTGCATTAGTATTGTACGGTGGTATCTTAATTTAAGTTGATTACAAATGACAACCCAAGAAAATATATATACATTTCAAGACTTTTAACTGATACTAGGTGTTTGTCCGTGAATTCGCTGATACAAATAATTCAAAAAATTTAATATAATATAATATCAAAAGATGTAAAATATTTGAACGTTTCTTTGTAAATCTGATATTTCAAATTAAGTTTTTATTATCGAATATGTTTGATAATAAGTTTGTTATAAATGTAAATATATATTTTATTCAATATTATCTGGAAACTAATATAATTTGGTTTATGGTTATTTTTCATATATGAATGACATGTGTACAAAAGTCATTTAAATGGCTTTTCAATTAATACATAAAATGATAGTATCACTCTCGACTACACAATTTGTTTGATTAGTGGTAATATTTTGGTGGATAGGAATGGTGGAGTTTTTCTTCGTGGACACAACTCCATTCGTAGATCAATACTTCACAGATCCGGAAGATCACACTTATGATTGGAGCAACCTCTTACCCAGGAATAAATATATCTCCAACCTCTTACATGTAATACATATTGTTTCAGTAAGATTAATAGTTCGAATATCCTTCTTGGTTTTCTTGATATTGTCAAATAAATCTATTTTTTTCTATTGAAATATCAGGATTTAGATTTAGCGATGAAAAAGTCGCGTGCCACATGGAAATTTGTCGTGGGACATCATGGGATCAAAACCGCAGGTGAACATGGTGTGACCCAAGAGCTTGTCGATCAACTTCTTCCAATTCTAGAAGTAATTATTTAATAATCCTTTGATCATTTTTTGTTATTTATTATTACTATTATTGTTATTTTTATATGAAATATTTATTTAGTACTTTGTCGTAATTCTTTACCTTACTATTGAAGGAGAATAAAGTGGACTTGTACATGAACGGACATGATCATTGCTTGCAACACATTGGGTCTGACGGGTAAAGCTCTATTTACATCTTCTTTTAATCAATAGGGAGAGTTGGTTACATTCCATTTTTCAAATGAAATAAAAAAAAACACGAAATTGTTTTTTTATATATTTTTTATCTTATTTGAATTTAATTGAGTTATTGTATCAAATTTTAGTTAAATTTAAATGTCTACAACTAACAAAACAAAAGCTAAATAATTCATTTTGTTTGAAAATGGTGAAGTGAGATTCAATTTCTAACGAGTGGAGGAGGATCAAAGGCATGGAGAGGAGTTATTTTGCCATGGGATCCAAAAGAACTTAAACTTTATTACGACGGACAAGGTTTCATGTCTCTTCACATCACTCACTCTCAAGTTAAGTTCATCTACTATGACATTTCCGGCAATGTTCTTCACCAATCCACATTGTTCAAAAAGTCCAAAACTTTTGGCCACTTCTAAAGATTATTCCTCCTAAAAGAGAGAATGATATTCAAACATACTTTTAATTTGAGATTGTTTATTTATAAGAGATGTATCCATTTCGATTTGTTGTGAAATGTGTGAGACCGCATGATGTGCAACATCATTGGTTTCTTCTGCTTCAAATTTTTGTAATTCTACAAAATTATAATAACTACTAAATTGTGTGATCAAATATGGCTTTTAATTAACAACTTGGAAAATAAGTTATGCAGTACTGTTATTATTACTCTTCCATTATATATTAAGTAACATTTAAAATTTTAAAATTTGTTTCAATATATATTGTTTTTATGTCAATACACATCTGGATAATTTTTGCAGTTTTATTTTTATTTTTTAGATTATTATTTAACCAGATAAAATAAAATAACCGTCCTTCGTTTTTAAATACATATTTTTTTAGAGATTTTTTTTGTTTCAAATTACATAATATTTCAGTTTTCAATGTGAAAATTAATGGCTTTTATATTATATGACCTTTTATGTTTTGTCGTCTATTTTTCTATTGGTAAGTTATTGATTAGGAGATAATTAATAATGTTTTTGTTTAAAAAATATATAACATTAAATATATATTTTTAATTTGTATGCATAAACCTAAAACAAAATGTATTAGAAAGGAGAAAATATTAAAAACGGGTAAAACAGAAAACTTAACAATTTTCTTAATCTATTGCAAAACTTTTAAACTGGCAATTGGTATGAAAGGGAATTAGTACTCCATTTGTTTCATATTAAGTGTCACTTTATATTTGTGCACACTGATAAAAAAAACAATTAATTTTGCATATTTTTATATAAAAATACAACTAACTATACACCTAACCATATTTCAACCAATAGAAAAATAAGTTGTAATAGAAAGTTAATAAATTTTGCATCGAAAGTTAAAAACGACATTTATTTTGTAACAAAAAAAAATCTTTAAAATAACATTTAATATGAAACGGATGGAATATTACATAACAAAGTTTTCTTCAACGAGTTCCCCATATTCATACTCATGAAATATCATTTGGTTCATGTAAAGCTTAGGCAGGTTTGTTGGTGTTGGCCGTCACCATCAATTTCATTTTCCAGTTCTTGGACTTTGATCGACTCGACTTCACCATTTTCACGTTGTCATTATCGTAGGCAACGTGACAATAAATATCCCCTGAGAAGCCTGGTTGATGTAAAGTGTAGGCACGTTGCTTATGTGGTTTGCTAAACAGCATCCCAGCGATCTCAATGGAAAATCCAATGCTTCTCATAAAGCCTTTATAATGGGCCTTTAAAGCCTTATTTTAAAGGGCCATAATCATCAAATATGACAATAAATATCCCCTGAGAAGCCCTGTCGTATCTTACAACTTTGCCAACAACAATGATGTCCACACACAAACATTTATCATCACAGAGGCATAGAAGAAAAAACAGAGAAAACAGAGAATGGTGGTGCTAGGGACACTGTCTCTTAACTGGTACGTACATGGAGGATTCATGAAGAAGAAGAAGAAAAGACACCTGATAGGTATTGTCAGAGCCACTGAAAGAGACGACTCTTCTTCCTCACAGAGATTCCAAATCGATAGAGATAAAGCCAGAGAAGCTCTGAAACAGCTTGACCAACAAATCGAATCTCAAGCCGATGAAAAACCAAGAAACATCGTCAAGACATCATCAGACGTTGTCAGAACAAGTAGTGGAAGTTCATCAATGGATCCATTCATGTTTGAAGAACCACCTGAGATGTCCGGATCGTTCCTCACAACTACAGCTTTTCTTCTCTTAGCTTTCACTTTGTTCTATAATATTTTGTTCTTTACAGTGATCAAACCATCCATGGATGGACCAGAATCAGTTCCAGCAGACAAGACAGTTGCTATGTCTGATTCTGAACTTGTCCAGTTTCCACTTTCGTCTTTTCCTGAAAACACTTTTAAACAGTAAACCCACAAAGTGTTTTTATATGCTTACATGATCATAGCATTTCTTGTATTATATCACAGGACACAAAACTATATTACAAGTGCAAAAAAAGTGTTAATACTTATAGAGACATTGTTTGGTTTTCGAGCTGCAACAACCTAAATGAAGTGTCTGCATCCAACCTTAATCCAGCATCTTCAACCTCCTTACATATCTCTCTACACTTTGTCAATCTCCCAGAAGCTGTACAAACGCTAATCATGTCGCGAAAAATATCATACGTTGGAGTAAAACCAGCTTCCTTGAGTTTAGAGTAGTATCTCATTGCTCTTCCCAAATCATCCAACGCCACAAATAGTTTAATGACTACTCTATAAGCCGGAAGATCAAGAAGACAGTTAGATTCCTCCATCTCCCAAACCATACTCATCGCCTCTCGGTACTTCTCTTCCGAATACCGGCTATGTATCATGGTAGTGTACATCACAACGCTTGGTTCTCTGTTTGATTCTTTGTACCAGTCAAAGAGACACTCAACAAGCTCAAACCTTCCCAGTTTCACACAGATCTTCATCACACTTGTGCAGTCTTGTTGGCTCAGTTTCAAGTCTTCTCTGTCTTTCAATTCATCAAGAAGAGCAACAACAAGATGGTACTTGTCAGGGTTTTTAGCAATCTCAAGAATCATCTTCACGTAGATACTCGAGTCAAGGACACGATTGTTACTCTTAGCGATCAGTAAAAGCTTCCTAGCTAGATTCAGCCATCCACCTTCAATGCATCCTTTGATCATCGCTTCGATAACGTTCTTGCTAGCCAAGCTATTGTCAAACTTAAGCAGCTTCAGCTCATGGTGCTTAGCCAAAACCTGGATGGTGGAGGCGAGTATCCTGTTATCAGGAAACAAATGAGAATGCTTCTCCGCCCAACGGTAAGTCTGTAAAGCTCTCTCAGGCAAACCCATGTGACCAAGCTCACGAATGGTCGTGGAGAGTGATCCTTTACGCAAGAAGCTAGCCCATTTGTTGAGAACAAGAGACACATCTGCATCAGGAGAAGGCAAGCTTTTGATCTCTCTAGCTAAACCGACAAGAAAGCTTGGATCTTTCGATACAGAAGATGATGATGATGATGACAGAACTAGTTTCTTGATGTTGTTCTTTGGTGTTGGAAGACCTAAAGGTCGTAACTTGTGAGGCTGAGGAAGTGGTAAAGGCCTAACTCGAACCACTCTCTCGGGTTTTTGAGGAATCCTTTGCTGGAAAAGAGATGAGATCGCCTCGATTTCGTTTGGTTCCCAGACATCAGGTTCTTGATCTTCTTCTTCTTCTTGTTGTAGTGGTAACAACGGTTCTGTAATGGGTTTCCTTAGAAACAAGTTGACACCGAACTCAGGAGGGAGCTTGGTGCGGCGTGGGTTACGGAGATTCTTAGTGAGTTTCTTTGCGTAGGCTTTTGATGTTGCTCGGTTACTGCTCTGATGAAGATGAAGGTGGAAGCTAAGTGATGAAGAGACAGGACAATGCATCATCGTTCCTGTAAGAACAGGAACTAATTCACAGGGAACTGAACTCGAATCCTGAGTAATCTAAGCTTAATTGGATTGGGAACAGCTAGGGTTTTGAGATTGAACACAAACCTTTGAAAAGGAATAAGCTTTAGGTTTAGAAATGAACCCAGATGAAGTTTCTGGATCAGTCTGAAGAGTAGCTTTAATCGATAATATGAGCGAGGTTGAGATAGAGAGAACACGAGGAGGAAGAAGAAGAAGAATGTGTTTTTTTTTTGAATAATTATTTTACTTGACCCGACTGAATCTGACCTGACCCGGTTCGAAAAGGCAAAAGAGAGAAAGTTGTTTTGGGGATAAGAACTAGTTGCGTGGCAAGACCTTTGGAAGCACGTAGAGGGTTCCAGTGGAAACATAGCTGGCAAAGACCAAGCATCATGTCTAAAAACAACGCAATGAGAACTGTGTTTTTTCACAAGTCTTTATCCCTTTAGATGGTCCCTGAAATGCGAAACTCGACACTGATAATGAGCTACGCCAAAATTGTTTTTGTTTTTTTTTAGCGATTGATAAATTCGAACCAAACGAAATATTGTTCACTCCAAGTAAGAATTTATGTAAATGAGAAAAGTACAATGTAATAATATTATCATTATAGCCAACAAAGTTTTTTAAAATCACCCAAATTTTTAACAAATTGAAACATAACTACACAAGGTCATGAGTCTCATCATGACTTCTTTCCCCTGTGCTTTAGGCCCGACTTAATGATATGCATATAAATTGTCATTGCATGTATATGCATATGTGCATGAAACGGCAAATTAAATCGAATAATATTTATTGGACCCCTTGAATAAAACAAGCACAAGAGAGACAAAACTTTCGTCTATAAAATCCCCAAACTGAAAATAAAATCTGAAGATTGTATATACAAAAAGAAAATGTCAATAAATATCAATAGAAAACTGAAATTACAACCCCCAAATATTCGTGAACGGAATACGTATCCACAAAAACAAGTACTACACATTATCATATAAGTGTTGCAAAACCCCAAATCTCTCAAACAAATAATTAAATTATTTTATTTCATATACACGCAACAAATGACAAAAATGCCCACTATAACTGTGAAAATGCACCAAACATAAAAATACCAATAAAAATGGACTTATTATAGAAACCCCCCTCCCAAACACCATAACATAATATTGAGACTATATTCATCATATCGACTCTGTTCCATCAACACGGCTTCTCTTGCTCCGGTGCTTTCCGTTGCGGTGACGCCTCGGGATCCCACCAAACGTGACCGGATCATGAACCCTAAGCCGATGAGCCTCTGCAGGATTCACCACACACTCAGGTAGAGCAACCTTGTACCTGGTCCGATCATAGCAATACGAGTATGTCATGTGTTTCCTCCTGTAAATTCCCATTTTAGCCCTCTGTGACGGGCTAATCTCCTGAGCCGCACGGATATCCTCGTCTGCTCCTTCGTCACACTTTGGAAACTGCTCAATTGGGTCCACGGCGCAGCCATGAAGGACTAGGTCAGTGAGATGCGCAACGTAAGGGGCATATTTGTAATTTACACCGTACTTGCCACCGTTAGTTGCCCATTTAGAACCGTCCCATATTGTTGTGTAGAGAGACATAGGCTTTGATGGGAAGTCACCGCCCATTGATGCTGTTCGCTTCACCTCTCTGATAGGAACGTTGTCTACATAGAAACTGCATAACCAATTAAATGTACAATTTTAATCAGTACCCACAAAATCAATAAGCTGAAAATATTTATAGACAAATTAAACATATTTTTGGTAAAAATTAACTCTCTTTTCTTTTTATAAATAGAGTTAGATTCTGTATGACTCATCGATGCCACTTTAGTGGAGGAAATTACGATCTGGATCGATACCAAGAAAACTTTAACTCACAAAAGATAACATTTGTAGTATAAAACTCCAGCTTTTGATGAGCTAAGTAAAGATTCTCAACTTGGAATGGACCCCCAAAGAAAAACACAAAACTGCATGGGGTCTTTCTTGATGCCAAAAATTTAAAAGCTGTAAACCATTCTTGGGGCTCACATACTTGAAAATTGACAGGAACAAAAGCAAATGATGTACCAAGCATCACAAAACTTTCCACTAGAAGAAATAAAAATTTAAACCCATCAAGAAGTTTGAGCAAAAATAAACCCAAAACATTAAAATACCCCACTTGAATTTTCCTTAAAAAGAAGATAGCCATTGAAGGATATTAAATCAAATGGGGTCAAGAACCTAACCTCCTTCCAAAGATTCTAAGGTTATTTTATTTTTATTTAAGACAACCAAACAAACACAGAGAACTAATAGAGAAATGGTTTTTTGGAGTATTTTTTTTTAACTTACATGATGTGAGAACCAGACCAGAGGATACTGTATTGATGATAATCTTCAGTTGGATCAAACCAGAGATTAGATCTCTCTTCTCTTCCCAAATGAGTGCTTCCATTACCATAAATATTTGTCTGAATCCTCCATTCTTTTCCTCTAATATTACCAAGAAACTCAAAATCAATTTCATCATGGTTCTTCTCATACATATCTCCATTTGACATCTGAAAGCATCACAAATCACAAAAAAAAAACATTACTCAATACCCTAATCCAATATCAATAGTGAATGTAAATCATATTTATTGGAAAAAAATATCTAATTATTTAAAAGCTTAAAACTTAAGCTAAATATTTAAATATTTCACTTACATAAAAGGCAACAACTACTCCAGCTGAATAATCAGAAGGTAATTTGATTGAAGCACTGAACAATCCATGTAAGTAAAGATCATTTGAGACAAACCCAGAACCTGCAAATAAAAAAAAGAAACAAATTAAATCATGACTAAACCGAAAAAACAGAGGAAAATTTTAAACCGTACCGGTCCTTTCATCGAGCGTTAACCGGACAGATTTGCCATCTTTATGAACCAACAAGTTCTTGTCACCAAAAAGTTGCGTGTAACTTTCTTCAAAGGATGTGACTGGAAGATTTTGCAGAGTAAACCCAGAAACTAAACCGGAGAACAGAGACATGAACACTAAGAAACATCTCAAAGTTTCCATTTTTTAAGATTGTATCTGTAAGTACCAAACGGTCCTGTGTGTGTAAAATTGAATAGCTCTTAAGAGGAAGAGATAAGAGCTTGCGTGGGAGAGCAATAGGTTTAGGTATAGAGAGAGAGAGGTAGGAGATGAAAGAGAGAGAAAATGAATATGAGGTTTCCATCTGGCTTTGGATGGGTTTATATTTTGTAATTTACGATTTTCAAAATATTTTTCTTTCCATATTCCTTTTAATTTGTCTCTATTTTACGCGGTGGCAAGATTTTTTAAGCGAACTGTATCAATTAAAAATCGTAAGTTGATTACAATATCAATTTATTTTGGATGTTTTTATAACAAATTATCTTATTGGGTACTATTGCTAAAATTTTGAACTCTCCAGCTTTATATTTACAAATTTAAGCTACAGAAGATATCGGAGAACATAAATAAATAATATTCTATCTATTCTATTAAAATAGAAGTCATGACTCATTTCATGTGTGATTTTTTTATTTGGACCATCATTAAAAAACTTTAATAAAATGTATTTCATTAAAACTAATGATAAAATATTTGTAACTACTTTAATCACAATATCTTTTGATATCTTTTTATTTTAAATATAAATATATATTAAAAACTATAACAAATCTTTTGAAAAAGATTTTAGCAAGATAATTAATTTCGAATTATAAAAAATATAATTATAGATTAATAAACATTCAATTATATTTTATAAAATGAAAAAAATAAAAATCATGTATTTTTATAAAATGAAAAATAAAAATTATATACTTATATATACAATAATATATCATCTAAATAAACATAAAATTTTGCTAAACGGTAAACTAACTTTGAAATTTGGATCAAAATTTAGTAGATATTAAATATAAAATAATTTTAAATATGATTTTTCATATATATTTTAATTTATTTAGTAATCAAATTCAAATCGAACAATATAAAATATAAAATGTAAACTATAAAAGTATTGTGTTTGTAATAGTTATATAAACATTTAAATATCTGACTAACGTTATAGTTATACTACAAAGTTGTTGTTTATATAATAAAATTTATCAGTAACTTATTATAATTTGGTGTTATATATATTATCTAATTTTATAATAATGTTTGGATTCTTTATATTATGATTGGTCATGATGGTTTTCTTTTTATACTCAAGTTATAGTTTATATAATAAAATTATCAATAACTTAATATAATTTTGTGTTATATATTATCTAACCTTATAATAATGTTTATGTGGCTTATACTTTTATTACTATAATTTTTTTATAAATTTATATTTTCGTAGCAAAATTTATTTTAAAAAATTATAATATAACAATGCTATTTTACATAAATTTTCTTAAAATTTGAAATATATAAAAATTAAATTACACCTATATGATAGATGAGTAAAATTTTGGTATATATAAAATAATATATTATCTAAATAAACATAAAAAATTGGTAAACAGTAATTTCACTTTGCAATCCTAATCAGAATTTGGTATAAATTAAATATAAAATAATTTAAAATATGAATTTTACGCATATATTATTTATTTAATAACTATATGCAAATCTAATAAAATTAATATATAATAAGAAATGGATAAACATTTGATATTAATATATACACATAAAATTAACATATATATATATATATATATATATATATTTATATATTATCTGAATAAACATTGAAATTTTGCTAAATTGTAATCTAACTTAGAAACCCAAATCAAAATTTAATATAATTTAAATATAAAATAGTTTTGAAATATGATTTTCATGTATATGTTAACATGTATACTATAAAATTATTGTGTTTGCAACAGTTAGATAAACATTTAAATATATGACTAATGTTACTAATAATATAAAACAAATATCTATGTATATAAAAATAAAAATAAAACCCGCGCGGTTGCGCGGGTTAAAATCTAGTTTGTTTTATAATACATAACTAGACTTTGACCCGCACATCCGTGCGGATTTTTTGTTTATTTTATAAATATAAAACTTTAATATTACAATAAACGTTTTAATCAAATAATTTACATTTTAGTGTTATATATTGTGTTACTCTATAATCTTATTATTTATCTTTCTTATCCGGCATTATTTTATGATAGTGCATTAATTATAGAAAAAATAGTTGATTTTTGGTAAATATTTTTTTATATTTTTCAACCTATTTCTTATAAATAAAAATATTAAAATTTAGATTTACATTGATTTATTATTAATATTTTAAATGAATTATTAAATTTTAGAGTTTTCTAATATCATATTTTTGAATAACACATGAATTAAAGGTTAGTTATATAATTTATATTTTGTTATAATCATTTTAGTAATTGTATAGTTTTTGAGTCTCAAAAGAAGATAATATATAATTTTAGATATGAAAGTTTAACAAATGTTGACAATTTTATTTTTTTATAAAAATGTACAAATTTTAACACTAATTTAACAGTGAATGATATTTATTTATTATTTATTTAAATGAAAACATTTATTTCATATAGTACTTTTATTTTAATACCAATAAAGTATAATTATAAAATTTATAAAAGATAGAATATAATTTTAATCTTGTTTCTTAAATTTTACTTTAAATTAATTCACAATAGTATTAATAGTATTAATTACAAAATTAAATAATGCATTATTTTATAAAAAAAAATATTTTAATTAGATTTTGTTAGATTTTCCTCAACTGATTTTATTTACATTAAAAATAATTAAAATTGATTCATTAATATTTTTAAAAGGATATATATTTGATTGATTAAAGTAAATAATAAAAAAATGTCATAATAATAAATCAATGAAATGGTCCTACTATGACTTTTGACTAGTAGATTTTTTTTGTACTTCTCTTTTAATAGAGAAGATGTTATGAATGAAATTACAAAGATTAAAAAAAATTCTATAAAAAGTTATTAAAACTATTAAATATAATTTATTCAATCATTATAAAAAATAATATAATTAGTTAAATAGTTTTTAATAAAAATAAATTTTATAGATATTAAAACATCTTTTATTTTGAAACAAGGCAAATATTTTAAAATACTCATTATTGTAATACGAAAGGAGTATTTTTAATTAAATGTAATTAGTATTCTTTTTATAGAATGAGATAAAAATTATTATTGATGTGTTTTTATCGATGTAATCACACTTAAGTAGTTAGGTAATTTGCATACCACTAAAAGTAGTTTTATGTATTAATCAATAAAGTTACATTTATTAATTCTCGCAATTACATTAATGGGCCTAAATCCGTGTTGTAATTGATAACCATAGAATAGTTTTGAATGTGGATACAGCCGAGAAAAAAATACTGATTGCAAAATTTAAATTTGGTATCGCTAGTAATGATCCTAAAGCATTGTCATGATTACTTATTTTTGTGCACACCCTCTTTCTTTTATACTTTTTCAGAAGAAATATACTAATATGAGATCTAAATCTTAATTACTACCAAGATGATGATGTATAAAAATAAAAATAAAAATAACGATATATACTAAAAGACGTCAAGGCAAAAACAAGAGAAGCAAGAAAGCATGAAGGGGTTTGCTTCTTACACATGTGTCCCGACAAATAGTCACAGGTGCTGTGTCAGCTCTATTCAACCAACACTTCATTTTTAAATATATAAAAAATGAGATTCCAAACTCTGTAAGCAAACATGTCTAATAAGTAAACAGTATTCTTACAAAATCGTAAATGATATGACTATATAACTCTGCCTTTGTGCTGTATTCGCTAATTATTTGAATTTATTCATATTATTGTTTCATTTTTTTTTTCCTTTTTACGTCTTACGTGTTGTATAGGTTTCTTTGAAGAGGGATAAAGTGAAAAGAAAAGATGAAAAATCATAATAGAAACCGGAAAGAAAAGAATATATTTTAGTTGTATATCAAAAACTGTGGACCAGAGATCTATCCTCGAAGACAAACGGGGTACATTTTAAGAAAAGGAGAATCATTAGGGTTTAAAAAACAATTTATTTTGAGACTTTCAGGGTCAAAAATAAAAGGCGTATCATTGAGTTTTCAGTTTTTAAATAATATTTATAGTTTATAATAAGTTGAAATTTCCCATAAAGCGCATAACGGAGAAGGTAAAGGTTGGATTGGTTTAGCCGTCCCAAGACACCGTCCCTGATGACACATTCCCCGTAATACCCTTTCCCGTTAAATGAATTCACTGATTTGCCATTATTGTAGAACAACAATCTTAGCTGGTGGTATTAGTCAAGACTGATACTGGGAGAGAGGACAATGAGATATTTGAATATTTGGCAACGGTAAACTTAAAAAAGGTGGAGAGGCTCCATAAAAATTAAGAATCGCGTGAGGGTCTTAAAGATTTGACATATGGCAATAAAAGTGTGGAGGGGGAGGTCGGAAACGTAATGTTTGGCGCCGCGGCTATGTGCCAATGAATGCACTGAGTAAACGGTGTTGTACCCATTACTTAACAACTATCAACGACTCAACCTTGTCCATCTTTTTTTTTTTGAGAACTGCCATGTTTATTTCAATAATTACTTAGATTATCTCTAATGTATTTTACTATTTTCACTTTAAAAAAAATTATAATAAAAATAAGATTTACTCCAATATATTTTTCTAAAATAGTAATATTCAAAGATAAAGTAAAAAATAGAAAATAATATTTCTTCCTCTATAAAAAAATATATATAAATATTTATTTTAAAAAAAAAAAGAAATAGGGTGAATTTAAGCAATTTAATCTTTAAATATTATTATAAAGATGAAATAACAATAGGTTAAAGATGTTCTTACGAATGTAATGGTCTCTCTTTCTATCTCTCTCATATTATTTTCCAATTCATAATGAGCAGTTGCAGTTTGCAGCAGTTTAAATTTAACTTGCTGATTTTTAACAACTTAGTCATAGTTAATACTAACGTTAGTTGTCACTTAGATTATCTAACTAAGAACAATACATGTTTATAATCACAAACTTAATAAAAAAATAAGAGAATATATATAAAAATTGACCATAGAGAAGTATATAATTGTAGTTGGATGGTAATGCGGTTAATTCATCTTCTCTGAACAGCCGTGTCTGATGGGTCCAATACTTCACGCCTAAATAACTTTTCTTTTTGATAATAATTACGATTTAAAAAACTTTTTCTACCCACAATCCATATGTATTGACTTATCACTAGAAGGCTACATCGTCATCCTCACAACTAGTCCTGCTACGCGCAATTTAGTGCAAAAGGCACTTCATGCTAACGTGTGCGTGATTTAGCATCAACGCATGTGAATCAAAATTAACAGATCCCAATGTAGAATATTCACGTGAGGTTTTTTGCATGGATCTAATCACCAAGAATCGAAACACAACCGTTGATATCTGCATGGGATCTTAGGGCATGATTATCCCAAGAAACCCAAACGTTTTTTTTGCATGGATCTAATCTCCAAGAATCGAAACACAACCGTTGATATCTGCATGGGATCTTAGGGCATGATTATCCCAAGAAACCCGTTTGGGTTTCTTAGGATTTTTTTTTTTCTGATTTAAAAAAAAACTAAAAAAAAAAAAAAACCAATTGCGGGTCGCCACGTGGCAGTGGGATCCATGAACAGTACAAAAAACCCGTTAAAATCGGTTCTTATTTTAGGATTTCTGCAACCGATCCTTAACTTTTTGTGGGGTCCACTTAAATATTTAATTATTTTTTGTTAAGGATCCCATACTAAGAACCTTGGGATAATGATGGTCTTAGAGCATGATTAATAGGAGCTCTTAAGAGGGGCTCTTGCACTGTTTGCGGACCCCACTGACATGTGGGGCCATGAACAGTGCAAGAACCGTTTCTTAAAATTCCTAAATAAGGACCATTTTTGGAGGGTTTCTTACACTATTTGCGGGCCTCACTGCCACGTGGCGATCCGTAATTGGTTCGTTTTTTATTTTTTTTTAAAAAAAAATTTTAAAAAAAAAGAAAAAAAGAAAGAAAAAAAATAAAATAAATAGGAACCCCTGGTGGGGTTCCTGGATAATCATGCTCTTACATTCTTATTTTTGTCCCAAAATACCTTTTGACTGCTTATTTCATCACCCTTATAATTTATCCACTCCAATTTTAAGCTCTTTTGTAATGGAAATTTCAAAAAATAGTTTTTCTGATGTCAGTTGACTAGAATTTTTAAATAATGTTGAATTAACATAAAAGATAAAACGGGCAAAACAAATGAAAATAAGTTACCCATATATATGTCAAAAACTAATGAAAACATATTATGACTTCTTTTTTTGAAAAACGGCTTTCGTATTTAAATTGCAGTGCTGGAAAATAAAGTTACAAGGCTATGAGTTTTAATATCAAAAAGTTCAAAGTAAAGTTTGGGGGAAAAAGATCATTGACAAAATCATATGAAGCTAGAGAATTACAGCATAAATCTCTGAGCATTTGAAGAAATTGAGAGAGGAGTTAGCTCACTAAATAACTTTAGTTTTAGTCTCCCTGTCGACCTCTTCCTCGTCAGCCCCGGCTTTATTCAAACTGTGTGTGCTTACTTCTATGAAACAAATCTGATAAAATCTAGCACACCTGATAGAATCAAATACACCAAAATAATTTATCGAATAGCAAGTCATTAAGAAAATCCACCTGATCTGTTTTATTCTCTCTATGTGGTGTGGTTGCTACAACGTAACAAGTGATGAGGAATTGAGGATCATACCCCGCACGACGATGTCCCCAACCAAGCCAAGCGAGGCACAAGATCCGACAATTCAAAGTTTCTTATTAAGCTACAATGCAAAGTTTCAAGTAAATATTTTAAAATTTTGTTTAAGAAATTGAAGGGCAAATCTCTCAAATAGATTTTTTTTTAAGTTTTGTCCAAAATAGGCTTCAAAAAAAATGATCAAAATAGACATTTTAATTTTTTAAAAAATATATATTTTTTTAAATTTTAAGTCTTATCTCAAAAACTTTATCCATAACTATAAACCATAAGTCTAGATTAATTAACGCAAAAGGTATATATATATATATATATATATATTCACACTTTTTAATAAATTATATTTTAGTTATTTTTCTCCTTCAATGTTATTTTTGTGTCTATTTTATGTATAACGCAAAGGACAAAAACATTTTTATGTCTATTTTAGGGTATTCTTCAAAAATTAATCGTGGAAAATTATATGGTTGGAGTCCGTAAATATAATCATTTAGTTTAAAATTTTATAAGAGTAAACAATTTTGAAATAAACAAAGTAGGTTAACATTAGGCTAAACAATCATTTACAAACATGATAATGTCACTGTTGGGAGTTAGAGTTACGTCTAAGTAACTTAGGCCATGATTAACCCGGGTCTCTTAAGGTGGGGTTCTTAACGTAAAATTTGTTTGTTTTTTTTTTTTTTTTTACATTTTTCCTGCTAAGAGACGACTCTTATGGTTCTTATTTAAGAGACGGTTCTTAGGTTTTCTTAGTTAAAAGGTAAGATACGTCTCTTAGAAAAACTAAGAACCCCACCTTAAGAGACCCCGGTTAATTCTGCTCTTATGACAGCTACATAATTGTTATTATGGGTACTGTTTGATATGTATTGCTTTTGTGGTTGTAAATTTGTCTCAATTTCAATTTGCCACATCATCACGTTCGAACCATTGTGTGGCAATATCTCAACTCAAGTTCCCAACCCTCGTGAGGATTTTTATTTTTAAAAAAAAACGATCGAGGAATGAATGATTAATCTGTGCATAATTGATTCCAAATTATTATAAATGAAAAACTTTGTTAAAACGGAAAATTAGATAAATCACGAAAGTTGTTTATCTTATCCAGTACCGTGTAATGTAGCTCGTGTGGACCAAAGAAACCGGGGGCGCCTTGTATGTGTGTCCTTATAAGAGTCAAAACATCAATCCTCGAATATGCATCTTATAAATTTTTTGGGTGGTACGAAATGACACGTGATGAAAAGAAAACTTAACGAACTGCTCAAACAACACGTCGATTTTCAGATTGCATTTAGGAACTGCAAAATATACCCAATGTATTTATGTAACTTTATAATTTAATGTATAAATTCTCACGCAAGTGTTGATTGTCTATAAGTAGTTGACATATACCAGTTCTTATGTTTCAATTTCAGATTTATTGTATTACAAGATGTTATTTTAAAAATCAAAATTTCTAAAATTAACTCCAACATAAGAAAAAAATATGAATCTAAAATTTTATTCAATGATTTTTAAAAATATATATATTCTTTCTTTTTTTGCTAATTTAATTTTTGCGGACTATGTTCTTTAAGTGACTCTATTTCATAACAATTTATGTTTCTGATTTTACATCTTTACATGATCTTATTGAGAAACGATAATTAATATGTAAATAGATAATTCATGTTCATGAAAAAAAAAACAAAAACAAAAAACAATAAGAGATAACTAATGTTCTCTCTCTAAGTCTTTATATCTCGGAGGCACATGTAGGGTTCGGGTTGCTATTGTGGGGTGGTGTCCTATCTAGGGTTTAGGCGCGTGAAGGTTTGTTGTGCAGCATATCCACAGTCATCCTCGTCCATGGCTGTTGTGATTGTTGTTCTAGTAATGAGATAAGGATATATTCTATTTCTAAGGAGTTTAGGTTTAGCTAACTTTCCTATTCTTAGCTAGATGAGGAGGTTAATGTTGTATATATAAACACACCGTGGTTAATGAATGAGACACACAATTCTATTCTATATCATTATATGGTATCAGAGCAAAAAGATCATACCTAATTTTTTTTTTCTTTCTCAAGAATTCTAAACTCTTGATTTCTTTTCTACTTCTACTTCTACAAAATAACGATGACTACCTCTTCATCGAATTCTCCAATTACTTCTACTACAACAAGCCAGGCCGGAGCCTTGTCTAAGGATTCCCCGTATCATCTAAATCACTCCGATAACCCGGGGGCTTTGATTACATCTGTTCTACTTACTCATGACAACTACCCCGAATGGTCTACCGAACTTCGTAATTCTCTACAAGCAAAGCAGAAAATTGGTTTTATTGATGGTTCTATTACTAAACCAGCTGATGATCACCCTGACCTAGGGCGCTGGCTTGCTGCAAACTCCATGATAGTTGGCTGGATAAGAACGTCCATTGACGCCAAAGTTCGTTCTACAGTAACACATGTACCTGATGCATACAAGCTTTGGGAAACCTTGAAGTTTCGATTCTCAGTCAAAAACGGAGCTCGTCTACATCAGTTACAGGATGCAATTACTAACTGCAGACAGGATGGACAATCTGTGCTAGATTACTATGGAAGATTAACCAAACTTTGGGAAGAACTTCAGAACCTTAAATCTACATGTGTGTGTACTTGTGCAGCCGCAGCAGAAATCGAAAAAGAAAAAGAGGACGCCAAGGTCCACAAATTCATCTTCGGTCTCGACGAGTCACGTTTTCTTTCTATCAGATCTAGGATCACTGATGAAGAGCCATTACCTGACCTCAATATTGTTTACTCTCGAGTTATTCGGGAAGAGCAAAACATGGTCACAACACGTGCTAAAGAACAACGCTCGGATGCACTTGGTTTTTCTATCAAGACAGAGGCTTCTACGACTTCCAAGGAGTCCTCTACGACTTCGTCTGAACCTGCTTCAACTCGCCTCAGGGATCCAGCTCGGTCATGCACACATTGCGGCCGAAGAGGACATGAGATATCTGAATGCTTCCTGGTTCATGGTTTTCCGGAGTGGTATAATGAGCAACAACGGCACCATAACACCAACTCAAATCGTGGGGGTCGTGGCGGTCGTTCTAATGTAGGCAGAGGACGCGGAAGAGGGCGTGCGAATGCAGCACACACAGCTCCTCCAATCAATTCCGAACAGATTGCTTCTTTGATTTCTCTGCTTCAGCACCAACAAAGCAACCTCTCTACTGAACGGTTGTCTGGTAAAACAACTCTTACTGATGTTATTATTGATACAGGTGCTTCACACCATATGACGGGTGACCTCTCATTACTTAAAAACGTGTGCACCATTCCTGCCTCCTCGGTTACGTTTCCGAATGGTCAGCTATCACAAGCCACACAACACGGGACGTTGGTGCTTAGCAAAGACTATGCTCTCGATGGAGTCCTTTATGTCCCGGATTTTACATGCACACTGATATCAGTCTCTAAGTTACTTAAGCAAACTGGTTGCATTGCCATCTTTACTGATACATTGTGTGTTTTACAGGACCGTTTTTCGAGGACTCTGATTGGAGCAGGTGAAGAACGTGATAGGGTGTACTACTTTACGGGTGTCAAAGTTTCACATGTCCATGGAGCTAAAAAGTCGACAGAATCTTCTTCAGTTTTATGGCATCGTCGTCTTGGACACCCTTCCTACAAAGTTTTATCTAATTTACCAGTTTTTGATTCTCATAAAGTGGATTTTTCTGAGTCGAGTCAATGTGATGTCTGTTTTCGGGCCAAACAAACTCGAAATATGTTTTCTGATAGTCTTAATAAAGCTTCTACACCATTTTCTTTATTACATTGCGATGTTTGGGGTCCGTATCGAACACCTGCTTATTGTGGTGCAGTGTACTTTCTAACTATAGTAGATGATTTCTCCCGTGCGGTTTGGACATACCTGATGCTTGAAAAGTCTGAAGTCGCAAACCTTCTACAAAACTTCTGTGCAATGAGTATGCGCCAATTTGGTCACCAAATACAAACCATACGTTCTGATAACGGTACAGAATTTATGGTCCTCAAGAAATACTTTCAGAGCCATGGGATTATTCATCAGACCTCCTGCGTTGATACCCCACAACAGAATGGGAGAGTTGAACGGAAGCATCACCATATTCTTAATGTCGCAAGGGCGTGCCTGTTTCAGTCAAAACTTCCGATCACCTTCTGGGGAGAAAGCATTCTTGCAGCTGCTCATATCATCAATAGAACTCCTTCACAAGTTCTCAATGGAAAGACACCTTATGAAGTTCTACATAGTACCCCTCCGGTATATGATCTACTTCGCGTGTTCGGCTGTCTAGCATATGCGCATCGTCGTCCAAGAGATAAGGACAAGTTTGGAGAACGTAGCCGTAAGTGCATATTGTGGGATACCCGTTCGGCAAAAAGGCATGGAGATTATACGATTTAGAAAGTAATGAATTCTTTATAAGCCGGGATGTTATTTTCTTTGAAGATCAATTTCCGGGTGTGAAAAGTACAGAGTATGTGTCACCTCCGACTATGCAAGATAACACTATGGATGACTGGCTCCTCCCGACTATAGAATCAAGGGGGAGTACGACACATTCTCCTCTTGAACCAGTAGCTGATACTGCCCCGTCTGCTGTTACAACGGATACTTCACCTACTGATATTTCTACTGATTTGGGCCACGAAAATACACCACCTAGTACTACACCATCTACTACTCCTGACACGACTTCTTCCCCTGAGTCATCTTCTATGCCCACGGCATCATGTCCTACAGAACCTCCATCTCCACAGTCTCCGGAATCTTCTTCTACATCTCCTACGGCCTCTCCTCCACAGTCACCGGAATGTCTTGGACGAGGACATCGCACAAAGAAGCCATATGTTCTTCTGAAGAATTTTGTGACACATGCGGCTTCTTTGACACTCACCCCTCACGTCTCATCTTCTTCTACTCAGAGTTCATCGAATACGGCTCCGGGTACGTCTCTATATCCCATTGATGATTACTTATCTACTCCTGCATTTTCTGAAAAACATCAGGTTTTTCTTGCTACTATTACTTCGGACTATGTTCCGACAACTTTTAAAGAAGCAGTACTTGATGAACGCTTCAATGGCGCTATGAAATCTGAGATTACAGCACTGGAGGATAATCATACGTGGGACGTTACCACATTACCAAGAGGCAAAAAGGCTATAGGGTGCAGGTGGATTTACACCAACAAATACAGAGCCGATGGCACTATAGAGCGTCCTAAAGCTCGACTGGTGGCTCTTGGCAATCGTCAAAAAGCGGGCAGTGACTATAAGGATACGTTCGTACCAGTGGCTAAGATGAATACGGTTCGTTTTCTGCTTAAACTTGCAGCCATAAAGAGGTGGGAGATCCATCAAATGGATTTTCATAATGCTTTCTTACATGGGGACCTTGAGGAGGAGATTTATATGCAGCTACCTCCGGGTTTTAAGGCAGCTGATCCATCCAAAGTTTGTCGCCTTCGTAAATCTCTCTACGGTCTGAAACAATCGCCTCGTTGCTGGTTCTCAAAACTCAGTAAAACACTCTTGGATTTTGGCTTTACACAGAGTTATGAAGACTACTCCTTGTTTTCTCTCATTGACGACAACATATGCTTACATATCCTAGTCTACGTTGATGATTTTATCATTGCTGGGAATGATAGTCCTACTATTCGCAGATTTAAAGAGTACCTTAATAAGTGCTTCAAGATGAAGGACTTGGGTAAGCTTAAATACTTTCTTGGGCTGGAAGTTGCGCGTGGACCTGAAGGCATCTTCCTTTCTCAACGCAAATATGCGTTAGATATCATCACGGAGTGTGGTCTCTTAGGTGCAAAGCCATCTCCTGTTCCTACTGAGTTAAATCATAAACTAGCTCTCGCAAAAGGACCACTTCTAGATGATCCAGGCCGGTACAGGAGACTTGTTGGTCGCTTGATTTACTTGACATTCACGTGACCCGAACTGAGTTATATTGTGCATCTTCTCTCTCAATTTATGCAGAAACCAAGGGAGGACCATTGGCTGGCAGCACTACGAGTCGTGCGTTACTTAGAGGGCTGTGCGGATCAGGGAATTATGCTCTCCTCGTCCCCTGATTTGAATCTCACAGCGTATTGCGACTCGGATTGGTCAGCTTGCCCACTTACTAGACGCTCCTTGTCTGCTTATATTGTACTTCTTGGTGATTCCCTTGTTTCTTGGAAGACTAAGAAACAAAGAACTGTATCGCGTTCCTCGGCAGAGGCTGAGTACCGGTCTATGGCGGATGCAACATGTGAGCTAAAATGGATCAAAAGACTTCTACACCAATTCGGCTTCTCCCATCCGCAGCCTATGCGTTTGTTCTGCGATAGTCAGTCCGCTATTCACATTGCGAAAAACCCGGTGTTTCATGAACGGACTAAGCACATTGAGAATGATTGTCACATGGTTCGTGATGCAGTTCAAGCCAAGCTTATTACTACTGAACATATTTCTACGAAGAATCAACCCGCCGATCTTCTTACTAAAGCTTTACCATCTCCAACATTTCAATTCTTGCTGTCCAAGTTAGGCATTCAACAAATTTCATTGCCAACTTGAGGGGGAGTAATGAGATAAGGATATATTCTATTTCTAAGGAGTTTAGGTTTAGCTAACTTTCCTATTCTTAGCTAGATGAGGAGGTTAATGTTGTATATATAAACACACCGTGGTTAATGAATGAGACACAATTCTATTCTATATCATTATATCTAGCAACCTATTATTGTGGTCTCTCCTTTACTAGGTTTCATTGGTCAATCTTCTTTAGCAGCAGCAACGACTTGCCTAGAAGAGTTGGCTCTGCCTTTTTTTGGCTCGTTGTCTCTGACTGTCACCGGAAGCATATCAAACAGATTCAAAGTATATTCGTTCGTCGATTTTTTTACGGTGGAAAATGACGAGAGCCCTTGATGCGTTGAGCTGGTCTATGACTCACTTGTGCTCCTCGGTGACTCCATTTGATGGGATAACATTTCCAAGTGCCAATGCTTGGTCACTTAACCTTTGTTGATAGTGTTATCCTTCATTTACTTTGTGTAGGTTAAGAGCTTTCTTTGACCGGCGTTGCGGTTGGTATTTCAAATCCGATTTCTTACATTGTTCTCCGTAATATGGATGGATGTATAGTCCACTTTCATGTTCCCCTGTTGTAAGAATTTGGAACTTTTTTTATTTTTGTTCGCTTGCACTTTAAAATTGATAAAGATTATATCTTAAATGAGATCATCGGGATCTAGCTACATCAAAGATGATAAGGGAAATCATGGTATCCGAGAAAACCAGGTGAATTTTATCTTCCTGTAGTTTTCTTGGAAAATTGAGAATGATAAACGATGTGTGATGATTATAAATCTAATTTATCGGAATCCGTCGGAAAGAGATCGAATAAAACTAGTTAAGAAATATAAAAACCAAGTTTTTTTATTTGAGTTGGTTTGTAAACAAAAGCATATTCTCATTTAGGGGTTGAATTTATAATTTAATTTTGTTAAACAAGTATAAAAACAACATTGTGTCATTCTTAAATGATACTCTTATTAAAAGTTGAACAGAAAAAGTATTGTTAAAAATGATTAAGAGGCACTACAGAGTGCTTTGAGAATTGTTGGCAAATTCAGTGCCAACCACTGTAAGCCACCATAGATTATAAACCATTATGAAACCACTAATCTTTTAAAATTACATCACAGAGATGAGACGTTCTTAAATCATTAAATAACATTTCTTTTTGTTTAAGATGTTTCAAGACGGTTAGTTCAACAAATGAAGACAAGCTATTTTCTTTATAAAAATACAAGCTATTTTGTCTCACATATATTCAAGGCTTTCAAGTTTCAAGTTTCAATTATTATTCTTTTATACATAGTGAAGTTTTGTAAGTTGCCCAATTTTTTAAATTGAAGTTTTGTAAATCTAATTAAGAGTAGCAAAAACTTTTTTTGTGTGTATAGTGTGTTATTTGGTTAACTATACAAACAAAGTATAAAATATAGATTTCACCAAAAAAGTATAAAATATTGATTTTACCAAAAAGTATAATATATATATATATATATAGTTTGTTTGTAATCTTTATTACTGTAATTTTATAACATTTATCTATTGTTCCATCTGTTTCAAAATAACTGATTTTTTATTTTCTTACACCGATTAAATTAATTATGAATTTTTATATAATATTTATTTCATTTGCTTAAAAATAACAGCAGTTACATATAATTCAACCAATAATCATATTGCTGAATACAAATGATTATAAACATCAAATAACATTTATGTTTTACATCAATATTATTAAAACAGAAGCAATATTTATCTACTTGCAAATAGTCTATGTTGGATCATTAAGTTTATTTAATTTCCTATTTATTCTCTTACAACTAACTTAGTTAATATTAAATATATATTATGTCTAACCAGTTATTTTAGTATTTTCAAAATAAGATATCTAAAAAAATATACTCAAGTATCATTTCTTAAGATTATATTTTAATAATATCTTTTAATATATTTTATTTAAAATGTAAATACATTGGTTTTAGCGGGTTTTATAAAAAATTTAAGTAACGAGTTAAAAAAAAGTGGGATTACATATAGAGTCATCGGTTTTGTTGGTTTAACCGCGGGTGAGATCGTATTTCAGAACAGTAAATATAACGATTCATGTGTTACATTTAAATATAGATATATAATAAAAAATACAAATTTATATTATCTAAATTTAGTTTGTTTTAAAAATAATCTCGCGCTTTGATGTCAAAATCTAGTAAAAACTTAAAACAAACATTTTTTTCCCTAACCACTTATTTTAATACATACAAATATTTTTTAAAAAAAAAAGAAAACGTCATGGTTAAACAATAAAACTATCTCATCAAAACAAGTATAAACAACTTCGTACATGGGTTTCTGGCCCATACTCTACCTAAGCCCTATGATCTATACAATCAAAATTTTCTATTTTTCTATCACATAGAGCATTTCCAAGAAGGAACCTTTTAATTGTGAAGAATCTTCAAAATGAAGATTTGAGGATGGTATACTCCAAGAAAAAACCTCAAATTTATCTTTGAAGTTTTATGTAATTTGTATCTTAATCTTCAATTTTAATATAAATTAATTATAATCTTTAAACTTTATAGAGATAGATAATATATACACATTAAAAATATGAAATACAATATTTATAAATACAATTTATTACAACACAGGAATGCATAATAATAATTTATTTTATTTTAGTTTTAACATTTTATATATTTTATATATTAATAATACATATATATAATATATTTGAATATATAAATGAAATATATATAGTTATAAGGATTAAAATGATAAGAAAATTAATGTTAGTACAAATATATGTGAATTATAAATTTATAAGAACTAAAATGTAAAGTAAATAGTGTTTTGAGGGTTTGAACCCTCAAAATTTGAGGGTTTGGAGATCTCTTGGAGAGTAAAAAACTTCAAAATTTGAGAGTTTGAAGGCTTCTTGAAAATGCTCTTAAAGACGTTTTTCACAGTGAACTAATTTCATGCTAAGGTTCGTTACATTCCACGGTCCATGTTCATCACAATCCATTCTCTTTTATGATCCAGCTATCTTAGCTTCAGTTCTCACTTTCATGTGCTTATAATCACAATGCGAGTCCTCAAATCTCTTAAACTCTTCCAGTTTCTTCTTGCAAACACAACATAACCTTTTGATTTTTTTTGCTTCTCTCTTCGAATTATTTGCCTTTTTCTCGAAGATGCTTGATTCAGTTTCCTTTATTCTCACCATACTCTCTAAGTTGATGAACCCATGTGTGATATATGTCCATGGTTAAGACATATGTGATATGTCCATGGTTTCAACCAAGATCTTTCCTTCATAAAAATCATCTTAGTTAGTTAGTGTGAATTATTATCAACAGTAAATAGATAAATCAAGTCCATGTGTTCGAATTCAAATTTCCATTCTCTTACCCGTTGACTTTAGTTTCGTTTAGCATGTAAATATCAACTAGGTGCCGCGCACATTTCAAGATTAAAATTTATATATTAATAGTTGTTGAATACTAAATTTGATTGTTCAATCGATTGATATAAGTCCTAAATATATAGTCATGGATCATCAATATAACGTTGATGAATAACATCATATTTGTTGATATTTTGATTTTTAAAACCTATTTAATTTACATTAGATTTCAATAATACCATCCGAATGTTATAATTCACCATCTCAATTCGATATGAAGAATTGTTTTTGAAATGAGATGATCAAATAACATTTGATATCCGCGCTTGTGCAGAATAAACATTAGTTATGTATATAAATTATTTATACATATTATTATTTATTTTTTATTCATTTATGTATTATGAAATAATAAATGTATTGAGTAATTGAGAAGCAAGTAACTATTATGTATATAATTAAATTGAATTAAACACACAAATAAAAACAATAGATAAACACCAAATAGATCTAATAAAATGTTTGTCCTTAAAGTAGCACTCAAGAAAAAAATGACCAAAATAGACTTTATTAAAATATGTAAATATATATATATATATATACCCCCTTAATCTAAAGTTAGGATTTAGAGTTTTGGGGTTAAATTTTGGAGGTGAGGTTTATAATTAAAAAAAAATCAAAAAAAAAATGTCTATTTTGGTAATTTCTTTTTTGAGGTCTATTTTTGTGACAAAAACTTCAAAAAAAAATTATTTGAAAAATTTGCCCTAAAAACAATCGCTCTTTTGATTTACAATAACTTTTTCTGGTGAAAATTAAAATAACAATGTAATTATTCGATAAGGTATATAATTAAAATTAAATAATTTTGAAATAGAGATATAGTATATTTTAATATGAATATTTATTAATTGAGGTTTCAAACTCAATGCACATTTTAAAATTAACATGTTTATGTATTTTTTATATGATATATATTTTAATTTAAAGGATATTGAAATATATATATATATATAATCTGAATATATATTAAATGAGATTTTATATTGATATAATTTTATGATAATTTTTATCTTGTTATAACAAAAAAATAAACTAGTGATCACATAAATAAATGTGGATTTTTAACAGTATTAATAATTTATAATTGTTTTAAAAATTCAAAATATAACATATAAGAGATTTTTTTTATTATATGTTTAATGTGATTGTTTAATTTCTTTTAGCACTATAAAATTAAACAAAAATGATGGAAGATACAAAATTTGTTATCAAATCTTTATTATTTAAAATTATTAATTATCATATTTTTAACCATATTAGGTACGTAGTTTTTATTTAATAAAATAATAAATAATAGAAAATATTATTTTATACATTAATAACTAATTTAATAGTTAGTTTAATAAAAAATATAATCTACATTAAGATAGATAAACATATTTTCAACGGATTCTACAAATTATTATACTGATGACACGTCACTATCAAAAACATGTTGTGATGATACAAGTTTAACATATAAGAGATTTATATGTTCTCAAATAAATCTTAGTAAATATCCATGTGCTATAACCATCAGATATATCTTTTCTGAAATCGGCCCAGCCCAGTAAATTAATTAATAGACCGCTACCCACACAAATATGAAACACCTACCCAATTTCCAAATCTCTTAAAGCCCAGCAGTCAGCACTTATGTTAAAACGAATTATATTCAAATTATGGTTGAAATGGATTTAATCTTGTATCCGGTACATGGTGGACATTTGATTATTGGGTTCACCTCTATTTGAATAATTCAAGTTTCAAAATTTTGAGTTTAAAAAAAAAGAAGTTCCATTGAAAATCAAATTTTATATCAGTCAAGTTTAAAAGTGTAAGTTGTATTTGCGTTTAGTTTGATTTGGTATTAAGAAACATAATATAGAAAAATAAAAATAACTAATTTTCTTTACGTTCATATATTTAAAATAATTTAAATAAATTTAATATAAGATATTAACTTGTAATCAATAATCTTGATTAGTTCGGTTTATTTCATCAGATTTGAATACAGTTTCCAATTTTCTTTGAATAACTAAACCTACAACTTTTTTGTTTCATTCGAATAATCTTATATTTTATTTATATTTTGTTTCAAGTTGGTAATTTTTTTTATTAAGACTTTATCTTTTCATAATCCAAAAATATCGATTCAAAAATAAAATATATACAAACGCAGCAATTTAAAACTAATATTTTATTTAAGGCTGAGCAAATAAACTGAACCCAAAAATCTGAACCGAACCTGATTCAATAATATGAAACTCAATTCAACATAAATACCAAATAGATATTGTTTTACAGTATTTCGGGTTAGGAGTTTTACCCGAAGTACACCCAAACTTAATTGAATATTCGAAAAAAAAGCTGAAACTTCAAATTCCAATAAAACATGTACCATATCAAAATTTGATTCACAATATGTATCCAAAACACATTAAAATATTATGAAGTACCTACAATAACGACATGAATAATTAACTCAAATATTTAGTCTAATATATATATATATATATATATTATTTGGTCAATATTAATGTTTTATGTTTAAGTTGTATTTGAAGTTTAGTTATAAATAAAATTGTTTTGAAGTTTAAACAATATCATTTTTTAAGTTTAAATAGTGGCTTTACATTTATAAAATTGTTAGTTGTTAACTAGATAGTTTATGTTTCTTTATGTGTGATCAAGTTTACATCAATTTATATTAAGCTGATGTACATGTGTCTTTTGGTTAATGTATATTATAGCACCAAGACATAACAATACAACATATTCAGATACATTTTCTTTACTTTAATATATTATTAAGTATTTTAGTGTAAAATCAATTGCAAATTAGTGTTTTAGAACCAAATCTGATTAAAATATGAAACCCAAAATTATATCGGGTTCAACCGGTCTTTGAACATGTTACTAAATTTAAATCGAACGTGACTAAACCTCAACCGAATCTGAACCAAATTTTTATAATATCCGAAGGGGTTGAGTTTTCGTAAACCCGAAACCCGATTGGGACCCCGAATGCCTAACCCTAATTTTACTAGACATAACTAAACTTTTAATAATTTTTAACTTAAACTAAATTTGTACCAAGCAATCCATAATAATGTTTCGTGTTGGATATTATTTATAAAGCAAAATGTGGAACAACTCTAACCAAAACCCAAATCATAGTTATAATGAAAAATATATAGAATATTAGAACCATATCAATATGAGTGTGAAATCTTTGTTTTCACCTAGTTACAGTGACCTCTTTCTCGGTCAAAGAATCATTGATCGATGTTGATTTAAGAGTGATAATTACACTTTAACATATGATATGATATTTAATGAATGCAGTTGATCTTATCTCTATAGAATATTCTATTGGACTTTTGAATTAAGATTGATTGAGATAGTAATTATTAAATCGTGATTGTTTATTTAACCTTTGAAGAAAGGACGATTATGCCTAGCTAGTCTGCTTTTTTGACTCGTGAAACTTCAACTAATAACAACCACTTTGTGTGAATTGTTAAAACGTTATAAATGCTACAAAATACAGGTTATAACTTACGAAAACAAAACGAATTTAGGGTTTTGATATTGTTTATATAAAATGAAATGGTTTAGTGATTGCCGAGCATGTGGCCAAGACATAATTTGAGAGTAAATACAAAAAAAAAACTGAATAATATGGTACAAAATCTTTTGAAATCCAAACAGAAAGACGATAATTTGTAACCACGAAAATGGGTTAATGATATAAAGTCAAACATGAATCTCACATGGCCGACACACACATTTTTCTAGCACCACTTCCTTTGTGTGCCTTTTTTTTCCCCTTTTTACAACTTTTGTGTATAAAACTACAAATTAGTGATCTTGTCGAAAAAATCGTGTGTCCCTACATGAACATGGATGCTTTATTATTAGAATCTAACGTTGGAAAACATACTATCTCTTATCATGAATATTGTTGGTACTGGGTCGAGACTCGGGTTAGGCTGTTAGTCTCGAGCCCGAGCTGCATTGAAACCCAAAGGATCACGATTCAGTCCATTAAAGTCTCTGATGTGTCACACTATAGCTTTTGTTTTGGAACACCATGTCACACTATAGCTGAGAACTAACAACAACGTTGGGTGTTTCTAGGAATCGAAAAATTGGATAGAACTGAAATCTTTTTTTATCTTTTGAAAACTAAAGAACTGAAATCTTTTAAAGGGGCAAAGTTTCATACCAGAATGATTTTTTCATAAGACATTTCACCCAATAAACCACAAAATAACAGTTACTAATACATTGAGAAGAAATATTTTCATTGATCTAGTTCTCAGATTTCAAATGAAATAAATTCAATGCATTGACTAAATATGATATATTCACACTTTGTTGTTTTCGGCCTTTCGGGGTTCTTGTTAAGTCTGACAAGATGTTTGTCAATGGTATATACCCCCAAAAAGTTGTTTATTAAAATACATATCAGTGAATATATATATATATATAGCATTAGTCAACATATAGTTGAATCATGTACCAATATACAAATATAAGTACTTTAATGAAATGTGCCTGAAACGTTTTTGAAATTTACATATTAAAAATAAAATATTTTTATGATATCATGTGATTGATGATTTAAAGGAAAATTAGGAGTGAGGACCAGCCTCGGTACATTTGTTTTCAGGATATTTAGTACTCTGCTTAGTTTGTACGAATAGTAACATTTTTATATTTGTACTTGATTTTCTAAAAATAAATACTTACAATTTTAAATACTTGCAAAAAATTGATGAACTTACAAATTACTTATCTTGTTTTATTACTTGTTACTTATAAATTACTTAATACATATTAATATTTTTTTGATATTTCATTGAAATTTAAAAGTCAGTAACTTTATTATAAAATATAAATAATTTGTCATTGTTTTTAATATATTTTAGTCAATTTGCAAAATAATATATATATATATAAGAGAAAATTCTAAGAAGAATATATAAATATATCATTTATGTTTAATTCACTAATGGAAATAGAAATAAGTTATTTTACTATGTTTTAAGAAAACTTATCTTTTTTCATTGATAAACGGACTAACAAATTAATCAGTTTCAAATAATTAATTGTATTTTAATGTTTGAGATATATCTTGTTCATATAAGTAATTTAAATAGACTATTTGATCATGATTTGATTAGAATAAGTACTCGATTTTAAAGATAATTGTATTGATCAAATAGCGAATAAGAAGTAAGTAACGAGTAATTGTGATCACTCATAAAATGTAATACACAATTTTAATTAACTAATAAAATAAATAAAAAATTTTAACAAACCAAGTAATATATAACAAATAACAAATCAAGTAAATGATAACAAATAACGAATCAATTAGTTATGAACTTTATATTTGATTTGCACTTGCGGATTATTCTATTAGCTTGTAGCAAATATTTATTTTTTAAATCGAACCAAGTCAAACACCAAGTAAAAAATATATATCAAACGTTTGTGTCCACCCCTAAGAAAAATAGTTAGGAATTTGTTCACTTAAAAAAATGAAACCACATATCTCCTTTCACTTAGGGTTGGGCACTTTACCCGATAATTGAATCTGTATCGAACCCGAAAAACCTGAATCAAAATCCGAAGTGAAATAGAAAAAATACTCAAATGGGTACTGAATTAGGATATATTGGATATCCGAACCCGAACGGGTAATATCCAAACCTTAATGGATACCCGAATATAACTGAACATATGTATAATTAACCATATATTTCTAGTTTAGTTCTCTTTTTTTGAAAAATATTTATATTGATGTTACACATGACTTAAGGATCATATAATATATATATATATATATAATTTTGTACAAAGTGATTTACTACTCACGTTAAATGCATGTCAAGTTTTTATTTTGTGCACTAACAAAATTTGCATCCAAAAAAAAAAAAAAAAAAAACAATTATGTTAGTAGTTTATTGTTATTAATTTTATCAACCTGTTAATCGTCTTATTAAAAATTAAAAATCAGTTAAGTTAAAAATATATTTTTAAATACATAAAGTTTAAACAATGAATAATTTGATTTTTTCAAAAATTAAATATCCAAACCCGAACCAAAGTGTAGAAATACCTAAACGGTATTAAACCTCTATACCAAAATATTCGAAAATCCGAAATACTCGATTAAAACCCAAAAGAATATCCGAACTCCCACCCCTACTCGCTACTTGCACCTAAAAATCATGCATTTGATGCACTGTTTAAAAATCACGTTTTATGATGGGCTAAAACTCAGGCCCATTAGATGAATGAAATGACTGGAGGGGGTAGTATCGTCATTACGTGGCTACCATGTTGGGATATCAAGAAAATGCCTATGGGGCCAGATCTGCGCTTTGTCGCGATGTCATTATCACCAAGATATGCGATAGCTACTTTCCTACAAATTTCTATTTTCAGAGGTTAAAAACACTTCTTTTTTCTTAAATAACCATTGTTTATTACACAAAAATAATAATATATATATATATATATTTTCTTGTCATAAAACAGATAATAATGACAGCAACTGATTAGCTTTTTTTGATCAAATGATTAATTTTGTAAAAACTTTAGAAATTGTAAATTTGTAATATGTTTTTTTGTAAATTTGTTGTTGAATAATCCTGATAAAACCAATAACATTACAAGTATGGCAAGAAAGGATTTAATTAATAGTTACACAAAAAGAGTGTAATTAATAAGACAAGTACAGTGCCGCAATAATTAATTACATTCACGATAATATTTTTTTTGAGGGAGATACTGCTTTTGTTGGATCAAATCATGAGCCACTAAGAAAAAAGTCCAAAACTTTTCTTCTTCAAAGTTGGACTCAAGTTTATAGAGAGAGAAAGCACAAAAGAGCTACAGAGAGATAAAATGAAAAAGGAGTTGAGAGTAAAACAACTGATATAGACTGAGAGAGAGAAAAAAAAACGTATCTGCTGAAAATCTATAAAATTCGATTCATTTTTTTACTTTTAAAAGCAACAAATCTCTCACAAAAGGAAAAAAACTATATACACAAAAAAAAAAAGATAAGAAGAAAGAGGAAACAAGAAGAAGAAGAAGCTCGAAATGGAATAAAGCTGTTAGAGAGAGTAGTCATGAGAAAAATATTTAGGGCTTAATAATGCAATGTTCAATCCTTTCACAACTCATCACAGGTAACCATTCAAATATTGTGTTAATAATGTCTCAGCAACTTTCTCCTCCATGTGCGCCCTCTCGAATTTTTCGGCTTTATTTTTTTTATTTTTTTAATTTGCTATGTGCTTCGTTGTTCTTCTTTCTGCTGATGTGTGTGTTCTCTCTTTGTTTGGTCAAAGCTTTTGTTTTTTGGTTTGGAGTTGAGACAGTGAACATAGCTGTGAACTTGGTTCCGAGAAGAAACATCAAATAAACATTCACGCCTGTAAAGAACCTTATGATTAGTGTCTTGTTTAATCATTTCTCTGACATTTAATTAGTGTGAACCCCTCCCCATTTCTTTAATTTATTTTTTAACTAATTCCTTCTCTGTAGATAACCTTCGGAAACTGAGCAAAGTTCCTTCTTTTGAGACACCCATGCGTTTGACAAAAAGTTTCTTAAAATTTGCAAAAACCTGTCTTTTTGGGTTTTTAATGTATTGATAATCACGCAAAACTATGTTTATGGTAAGCTCTAATCATATCACTAGGCATGCTTGTTATGTTATATGAATGCACAAGTAACATTCACTTTTGTCTCCATTGTTTTTGTAGCTCAGATATGAACTGGGCACTCAACAATCATCATCATCAAGAACTCGAGAATCCTGAAGAAAAGGAGCCAAGAACAACCCAAAGCAGCGATTTTTACCATCTGGGTGCTTTAGATTTGCCTGAAAAGCCTAGAAAAATCGATTTTTGGCGGTCTGGGTTAATGGGTTTCGCCAAGATGCAGCATTCAGTGGCGCTGAAGATGAACAACAGTAACAACGACCAAGTGGGTAATAAAAAGGGGTCAACTTTCATACAGAAACATCGAGCGTTCTTAAAAAAGGGTTTGATTCTGTGGACCATCTTTGTTGGGTTTATAAGCAGAGGGATTTATCAGTGGATGGATGATACTAGCAAGATTAGGAGAGAAGAGGTTTTGGTTAGTATGTGTGATCAGAGAGCCAGGATGTTGCAGGATCAGTTTAGTGTTAGTGTTAACCATGTTCATGCTTTGGCTATTCTCGTCTCAACGTTTCATTACCACAAGAATCCATCTGCAATAGATCAGGTCAGTGTTTGTCCTATTAAAAGCTCAAAGCTTTGAGGGAACAGACCTGCAGATTTGGTCATCTTTGATTTATTATTGAATAGTTGACTTTTGAAAAGTCTCCCATTTTATGTTTGATTCAGATTACTAAAGTTATGCAAGTACTTAAAGTCTTTACTCTATAGTTTGTGGGGAAATTTTGCAGGGGACATTTGCGGAATATACAGCAAGAACAGCATTTGAGAGACCGTTGCTAAGTGGAGTGGCTTATGCAGAAAAAGTTGTGAATGCTGAGAGGGAGATGTTTGAGAGTCAGCATAATTGGGTTATTAAGACAATGGACACAGGAGAGCCTTCACCGGTTAGGGACGAGTATGCTCCTGTCATATTCTCTCAAGATAGTGTCTCTTACCTTGAGTCACTCGATATGATGTCAGGAGAGGTGATAATACAGATACTTCTGGTTTTGGATATCTTGGCTCTGTAGCCACAAGTAGCACAGCTTCTGACAATTTTGCTTCCTTTTGCAGGAGGACCGTGAGAACATTTTGCGAGCTAGAGAAACAGGAAAAGCTGTCTTGACAAGCCCTTTTAGGCTGTTGGCTTCTCATCATCTAGGAGTTGTGTTGACCTTCCCTGTGTATAAAGCTTCTCTTCCTAAAAACCCTACTGTCCAAGAGCGTATTGCAGCCACTGCAGGGTACCTTGGTGGTGCGTTTGATGTGGAGTCTCTTGTTGAGAATTTACTTGGCCAGCTTGCTGGTAACCAAGCAATAGTAGTGCATGTGTATGACATCACCAATGCATCAGATCCACTTGTCATGTATGGCAATCAAGATGAAGAAGGCGATACATCTCTCCATCACGAAAGCAAGCTTGATTTCGGAGACCCCTTCAGGAAACATAAGATGATTTGCAGGTAAGTAACCACACATTAGGATCTTTAAAATAAAAACACTTGTCAAGAACTAAGAATTTACTTTTGTCTGAACATTTTCTAATGCAGGTACCTCCAAAAGGCGCCAATACCGTTGAATGTACTCACAACCGTACCATTGTTCTTTGCTATTGGTTTCTTGGTTGGTTACATACTTTATGGTGCAACTGTGCACATAGTAAAAGTCGAAGATGATTTCCATGAAATGCAAGAGCTCAAAGTTCGAGCAGAAGCTGCTGATGTAGCCAAATCACAGTTTCTTGCCACTGTGTCTCACGAGATCAGGACACCTATGAATGGCATCCTCGGTATTATATCTTCAAAGCTCAGTACTTTTGCCCTTTGATCTTTGGTTTCTCAATCCGCCTCACTGTTTTCTTCTTCTGTCTGCAGGCATGCTTGCTATGCTTCTTGATACAGAACTTAGTTCTACTCAGAGAGATTACGCTCAAACCGCACAAGTTTGCGGTAAAGCTTTGATTGCATTGATAAATGAGGTTCTTGATCGTGCCAAGATCGAAGCTGGCAAGCTGGAACTGGAATCTGTACCTTTCGATATCCGTTCAATACTAGATGATGTCCTTTCTTTATTCTCTGAGGAGTCAAGGAACAAAGGCATTGAGGTAAGTGTTTTCTCACCTAATGAATAAAGAAAGTTCTTTTTGTAGTTGCTGCTACTAACTTCTTGATTTTGAAATTGGCAGCTTGCTGTTTTCGTTTCAGACAAAGTACCAGAGATAGTCAAAGGAGATTCAGGCAGATTCAGACAGATAATCATAAACCTTGTCGGAAACTCGGTTAAAGTTAGTTTCTTTCCCCTATGTTCTTGTTCCCCTGTCGAAGTAGTTTGACCAAGTTGTTGTCTTTGTGACAGTTCACAGAGAAAGGACATATCTTTGTCAAAGTTCATCTCGCGGAACAATCAAAAGAAGGAGCTGAGCCCAAACCTGCACTGAACGGAGGAGTGTCTGAAGATATAACCGCTGCTTCCAAACCGTCAAGTTACAACACATTGAGCGGTTACGAAGCTGCTGATGGTCGGAACAGCTGGGATTCATTCAAGCACTTAGTCTCCGAGGAGGAGCTGTTGTCAGAGTTTGACACTTCAAGTAACGTTAGGCTTATGGTGTCTATTGAAGACACAGGTATTGGAATCCCTTTAACTGCTCAAGGACGTGTCTTTATGCCGTTTATGCAAGCGGATAGCTCCACTTCAAGAACCTATGGAGGCACTGGGATTGGTTTGAGTATAAGCAAGTGTCTTGTCGAGCTTATGCGTGGTCAGATAAGTTTCGTGAGCCGTCCTCATATTGGAAGCACGTTCTGGTTCACAGCTGTGTTTGAGAGATGTGACAAATGCAGTGTGAGTAACCATCTGAAGAAGCCTACGATTGAGAATCTGCCTTCTACTTTTAGAGGGATGAGAGCTATTGTTGTTGATGCTAAGCCTGTTAGAGCTGCTGTGACTAGGTACCATATGAAAAGACTTGGTATCAATGTAGATGTCATGACAAGTCTCCGAACCGCTGTTTCTAGTGTTGCTGCGTCTGGAAGAAACGGTTCTCCTCTTCCATCAGGGTAAAGCTTCAATCTTTTCTTTCATTTGTGTTGGTTCCATCTAGTGCTGGGCATCCGGCTTTGCGGTTCGGATCGGTTTGGGTTATTCACGTTTAGGAACCGGATATTTTTAGGATCAGTTCGGTCAGCTAATGTTGGATTCCGGTCGGTTTTTGACTTTTTATAAAACCCGAAATGGAATCAAATTAGAAATAATTCAGGTTTGTTTACCTGAAATAGATATTCATTCGGTTCTCGGTTCAGTTTCTGTTTCTTTTTAATAGGAACTGTTTGAATTTTTGTAACTTTCGGTTTGGTTTCAATCTGGTTCCAGTTCAGTTTTCGGGTTTCAAGTATACCCTGGACTAGTTCCATCCAAACCTTCAATCTTTTCAATCTTTTGTTGCAGAACAACAAAACCGCAACTTGATATGATATTAGTGGAGAAAGATTCATGGATCTCAGCTGAAGATATCGACTCAGAGATACGTCAGCTAAACTCAAGAACCAACGGAAACGTGCATCACAAGACACCAAAACTCGCTCTTTTCGCAACAAACATCACAAATGCAGAGTTCGACAGAGCTAAATCAGCAGGGTTTGCGGATACAGTGATAATGAAACCGTTGAGAGCAAGCATGATAGGTGCGTGTTTACAGCAAGTTCTTGAGCTGAGAAAGACGAGACAACAGCATCCAGAAGGATCATCACCAGCAACGCTAAAGAGTTTGCTCACAGGGAAGAAGATTCTTGTGGTTGATGATAATATGGTGAACAGGAGAGTAGCTGCAGGAGCTCTAAAGAAGTTTGGAGCAGAAGTTGTGTGTGCAGAGAGTGGTCAAGTTGCTTTGGGTTTGCTTCAGATTCCACACAGTTTCGATGCTTGCTTTATGGACATTCAAATGCCACAGATGGACGGGTAAGCCTTTAAACTCCTTAGGTTCGGTTTGGATTCGGTTTAACTTTGGTTTGGTTTTGTGTCAGGTTTGAAGCGACTCGTCAGATAAGGATGATGGAGAAGGAAGCTAAAGAGAAGACAAACCTGGAATGGCATTTACCGATTCTAGCCATGACAGCTGATGTGATCCACGCAACGTACGAGGAGTGTCTGAAAAGTGGAATGGATGGTTATGTCTCTAAGCCCTTTGAAGAAGAGAATCTATACAAGTCTGTTGCCAAATCATTCAAAGCTAACCCAATCTCAGATTCATCATCATGTAGCCAAAGTTGAAGAAGAAAGAGTAAGCTCTTTTTGATCAAAAACATATGCAACTTGGTTGGTTCGTGTGTACATATAGGGTTCAGAGGTTTTGAGAGTTTGGTTTTGACCAGTAATAGTAATGTTTGTGAAACGACGGTTTAGTGTTGATATTAATCCTTACCGGAGTTCGATTTGTACCGAATCCTTTTCTTATTTATTTTATTTAAAGACAATAAGTATCGGTTCATTCGAATTCGATAGTACAACAAACGTCTTTATACATGTAACTTAAGTTAGAACTTGGAAGTTAGGAATGTTCGGTTCTTTTGTATGTTGTGTTCGGAGTATCTGATAACATGGGAGACATAGACGTGGTGCTTCCACCAACTCACACATGCTCAAAGTCATTTATTATTCATCCACAGAAGCCATTATATAGGTCTTGATACAACTTGATTAGAACCCTAATGCAAAAAAAAAAAAAAGCACCAACACATAAAGTAAATTATGAATGTTGGATAATTCTAAGCTTGTGGAAACTTAACATATTATTGGATGTTTAATATGTTAAGAGATAAACACAAAAAAGAAATCTAGAATAGGAAAATGATTTTTTTATTAGATTAGGTTTGTGTTTTTCATATCCCACATGTTAAAGGGAATTGTCTTTCACTATAAATATAGACCTTATGGATAGGTGTTCCATAAGAGATCTAGGAGAAACATTGTGAGCTTTAGTTTTGAGGAGTTTCTAAAGCAATAAGAAAAGTTGTTCTTATTATTCTTTGTTCTGAGAGATCCTTCAATTGGTATCAGAGCTTAAGTTAAAGCTTCGATCAAAGCTTAAGTTGAAGCTTCGATCCTGGTAGCTGTGAAGCAAGAATTCACGACACAAGATGGCTGACGTGAATAGGGCTCCACGCACGAAGGACCTTGGATCCTCATCTATCCAATGTCCGATGTTGAATTCGACAAACTATACAGTTTGGTCGATGAGGATGAAGGTGTTACTTTGTGTTCATGATGTGTGGGACACAATAGAACCTGGTTCGGATGATCAAAAGAAGAACGATGTTGAGATTGCTCTTTTGTATCAATTTATGTCTGACAGTTCGAGTCTCTAGGTGGGAGAACAAACCGCATCGAAAGAGATTTGGAATGTCATCAAGTCACGACACCATGGAGATGATCGTGTAAGGGAGGCAAGAATCGAGACAGCGATGACGGAGTTTGACAGGTTGAAGATGGATGATAGCGATACCGTAAACGGATTTGCGGGGAAGATATCAGGTCTAGCATCCAAGGAAGCCTCGTTAGGAAAAATCATTGAAGAGCAAAACATGGTAAAGAAAGAGATGGTCTTAGGAATGCAGTGTGTAACACACGAAGAAAGCGTGTGTGACACATGTCTAGCAGTGAAGCAAACAAGACATTCATTCCCAATTAAGACCATGTTTCGTGCAACAAAGACGTTGGAGTTGATCCATGAAGAGGATCAAGTTTCATACGAGTGTCTCATGACCAAGAAACCTAATATCGAGCAGTTGAAGATATTCGGTTGTGTAGCACATGCAAGGACATGTGTGACTCATCTGAAGAAGTTAGATGAGAAATCAAAGTGTGGAATTGAGTCGGGTTCCAAAGATTATAGACTCTATGATCCAGTCAGAGGAGAGGCAATGGTGAGTAGAGATATGATATTCGACGAGAAGAAAGTTTGGGATTGGTCGTCTACAACAAACCAAGTAGATTGTGAACCAAGTATGCTTAAGCTTTCACATGAGGATGATATAGAAAAATGTAATGGTCAAGGTTATGATCATGAAGCTATAAATCAAGATGATGAAGAAGAAGAAGATACTGATCACAATGCAAACCCTCTAGACGATCATAAGACGAGAATTCAGACTTCAGTCAAAGGAATGCCGAGTGTAACACACGAAGAAAGCGTGTGTGACACATGTCTAGCTGAGAAGCATATTAGACATAAGGAGATGGTCGTAGGAATGTCGTGTGTAACACACGGAGAAGGCGTGTGTAACACAAGTCTCACAGGGAAGAAAATCATAGATGCATTTCCGACTAAGGCCATGGTTCGTACATCAAAGCTACTGGAATTATTGCATGGAGATTTGTGTGGACAAATCACACCACCAATGCCAACAAATATTCATGAGGCATTCTATCGGTTCAAAAGATTTCACTTCGATAGAGGAGGAGAGTTTGGCTCACCTAAGTTCAATTTAGGTTGTACCGATAGAGGAGGAGAGTTTGCCTCAGGTAAGTTCAATCCAGCTTGCACCGATGGAGGAGAAGAGTTTACCTCAGCTGAGTCGAAGATGTCCAACTACTTACGGGTTGAAGAGATGGTAGACGAGTTGGAATCTACCACAAGAAACAAGGCGTGGGAGCTTGTAAGGAAAGGAGAAGATGATCGAGTTTATGTGTTACACAAGGTGTTGTATGGGTTAGGCCAAACACCAAGAGCTTGGAATGTGAAACTCGATCATGTCCTAAAGAAGATGAGCTTTAGGAAGTGCACATCAGTGTATTGCAAGAATGAAGGAGGAGACTTCTGGTTGTGTGACACAAAGATGGAAGTGTGTAACATGACTCACGATGAACCAAAAATAAATGCTACGGATTTCAGAAGAATCATAGGATGTTTGAGGTATCTGCTTCACACAAGACCTGACATGTGTTACGCAGTGGGCGTACTGAGTAGATACATGCATAATCCGAGAGACTCTCATGGACAAGCCATCAAGCACATATTACGGTATGTGAAAGGAACAACAAACTTTGGTTTGTTCTTCAAGAGAGATGGGTCAAGGAGTGTCGTTGGTTATAGTGACAGCAGTCACAACATTGATGTCGATGACGGGAGGAGCACGTCAGGACATGCATTATATTACGGTTCATCACTGGTTACTTGGAGATCGCAGAAGCAGCAAACGGTTGCATTGTCATCATGCGAAGCAGAGTTCATGGCAGCAACGGAAGCAGCGAAGCAAGCTATATGGATCAAGGAGTTGTTGAGTGAGATACTAAGTGAAGAAGGCGAGAGAGTCAAACTTAGGATCGACAACAAATCAGTCATTGCTCTAACGAAGAATTCGGTTTTCCATGGAAGAAGTAAGCACATACTTTCAAGATATCATTTCATTCGAGAGTGTGTGGAGAATGGGCAAATCGAAGTGGAGCATGTGTCGGGTGTTGAGCAGAAAGCCGACATCCTAACCAAGCCATTAGGAATGATTAAGTTCAAGCAAATGAGGAGCTTAATCGGAGTTCAAGAAATTGATCTCCCTAATTCAAGTTGGAATTAAGGGGGTGATTGTTGGATAATTCCAAGCTTGTGGAAACTTAACATATTATTGGATGTTTAATATGTTAAGAGATAAACACAAAAAGGAAATCTAGAATAGGAAAATGAAGTTTTCTATTAGATTAGGTTTGTGTTTTCTATCCCACATGTTAAAGGGAATTGTCTTTCACTATAAATATAGACCTTATGGAGAGGTGTTCTATAAGAGATCTAGGAGAAACATTGTGAGCTTTAGTTTTGAGGAGTTTCTAAAGCAATAAGAAAAGTTGTTCTTATTATTCTTTGTTCTAAGAGATTTTTCAATGAAAATCATAATTAATAAAATAAAAACAACAAAACTACTTAGTTAAAACACTATTATCGTACTCTAATCTTTCTAACCAGTGGAGAAATCATTATCCAATGGAGAAATCTCACAGAAAGTTGATTGAAAACGATTATGGTAGCTGTTAGAAACCTTCTGTTGGCTACAGAAGTCACAAGTTATTTCTCATGTGGCTTCGTCGTGTTAAGAATCAGTACTCTCAAGATAAGTTCTGTTGTTGGCAAAAGGATTGGAGATTTTAAGTTGGTTGCAGAAAAACATTTGTTGTGTTGAACTAATTTCCTAACGGGTATGGAGGATGTGATAAGCGGAGTAGCCTAATAACAACTGATAAGTTGGTCAAATCTGACTCATGAGATAGACTGTGTCTTGAGAAGTTAAAGTTTCTTGAAGGGTCTTTTGGATTTTACTAGACTGTTTGGCATGACTAAAACTGGTTTGTACAGGTGGCTGTCTTTGGAGCTTTGGTTTATTATCATGTGGAGTTACTGATGTGCAAGAATGTGATTGTGATTGTGATTGTGATTGTGATTGCAAAAAGACAAGCAAGTCATGTGTAAGCAAAGAGCCTCTGTCGGCTTACTACAATCTAGCCTCCTCTTTGACTTTGCCTCTGGTATATTTAGAGCCATCTACTAACTAACACACAAGAAAACAACATTTGTAAACTTCATTGTCTTTAAAGATTATTCTACAAAAAAAACATCATAAAGGTGATAACAGATATATGCATAGCTACTAACACACATCAGAAAAACATTGATCAGTCTATTAGCGTTGCTTAATTGTCACATCACATCATATTTTTAACAAAATGCTTCTAAGAGCTTCAAATAAACTTTATTAGAGTAATCCCAATGACGAATCCTCAACATAAAGTTCTCAAAATATATACTTATATATATATTAATATTTAATTATGAATATTTTAAAATACATAAATATTTTCGGTTGAATTTTCATAATTTACAATACCAATAATTAAATTTTAATATTTATATATATATCTTGAAAATTTTATGATAAGACTTAAAATTCTTTTCTTAGAGCATTTTCAACCCATTGTTATTTTTACTTTTAAAATAATATATACAAGTAAAAAATTGTTCCAATCAACCTTTATTTATTTATCTATAATAGAGACTGATATTTTTCTTCTATTTATAAAGAAAAGAAATAATATTTTTTTTATATTTAGAGGTTATTATAATATAAAAAATACATTAAAGCATCTCTCATATTTATTATAAAATATTTTAAAGGTGAGATAGTCTTAGACTCTAGTTCATCAGCTCAACATCATTAGTTTCCATAGCCTAAATAATGACCGAACAACATAATTGAACCAGTAGCCTTGTTCCTAAATAATGACCGAACTTATGTTTTGAATTGTTTAAAATAAAATAAAATTTGTCAATGATATAGTAGAAGTGAAACAAGTGTGGTTGATGTGTCACTGAAAACGTTGCAGACTAGTTGTTCTCACGTATAGTCTTACCATCCTTTTCTATAAGATTATGTTTTTTTGTCAACTCCTTTTCTATAAGATTAATAAGTGTTCCATCTACATTTCTTGAAATTAATTTAAGTTGTAACCAAATATATATAGTTGGTTTGTATAATACAACGGCGTTACTGTTAGCTACTTGCTTTCAACTACTTTATCTTCTAAATTACAGTATTACTCCATATTCGATTTTCTAAATTTAAACTTTTATAGTCGTACTATATTTATTGTTAAATATACTAGTTTTAATTTATTTTAATGACGTACATATTTTGTATCAGTGAAAAAAAAACAATACAACAGACATTCACAATACCATAATAAGCGAATAGTATTAGATTATTGTGAAACTGGTCAGTAATTAATCCACCAAACAAAACGTCAAATGATCCCAAAAGAAATTATTAAAAAGTAAACGGCGTAAGATAACGACCGTTATAAAATCCGCCGAACAGCAATATAATGCGTGGCTAATATCTTCCGGATTTCACGGCGTCTGTCTTCACAGTTATATTGTGAGGACCACAAATCGCATTTATCTTGTTGGGCAATAATTAGTGAGACCATTCAAATTGACTCATTAATATTTAATCTGTAGATATTTTTTATTATTTATATTCGTTGAAGATTAAAAAAACAGAAATACTACGATTACTATTCATGAAATCGTGACACGTGAATAAAAAGAAAGAGTAAAATTAAATAAAGGCTGTATCTTAATCTGTCTTTAACACGTTACGAGGATGATTTTTTTCCCACTAATTTGACCTTAGTTAATATATACCACCGCCACCGTCTTCACACAAAAGCTAAAGTAAGAAGAAAATAATAGTATTATTTTATAAAAGGAAATGGAAATAACGTGAAGAAAAATCCAAGATCTATTTCAAGTTTTCAAATTAATGTAAGAGTAAGACAATCAGTATTATTAGTGGTAGCCGAATAACTCAATCATTGAGGACATATGCAAGAAAATAATAAAATCAAGAAGACCATATCGTTAATTCTTTTTCATCTTAGTCAGATATTTGGTTTCCTTCTTATAGCATTAAAGTGGTCAGAGAGTTACCAATTTTTCATTCATTCAGTCAAATCTTATTGATCTTATTACTTAAAATATGATTTTTTACTATTTAGGATACATAAAGAAACATTTCAAAATGTAAAGCAGCAATTTTGTTCTTAGAATTTTAAAATTTATACAAACATTAACATAGTAGATAATCTCATTTGTTTGACTAATGAATATTTCGCTTATACAATTTTACCCAAAGTTTGAAAAATTAGTTTAGATGACATTTAAGTTTCCATCTAGACGATAACCGGTCATATCCAAAATAATTTTTTAAAAAATTAATTTATACTACTATTTAAACTATTTGAAATCGATTAAATCGGTTAAAATTAATTTAATTTAGTGAGTTAAACAATAATATTAGTATAAATTCATAAGTTTGTCTAATTTCTTTTGTTTGGCATATTTAGTTTTAATAATTTATCATAATAATTTATATTTTATTTTAAAATCAAATATACTTCATATAGGTATCATATATATAAAAAATAAATAAATAATTCGTTAGCACATAGTTTCTACCTAGGTACTAATCCTTAATCCATCTAAACATTAGTCTTCTGTCAAACGTCTAATTAACGATTCTTTGAAAATTAGTTTTACCATTTAATTACGCCGTGCCAGCTGTATTCATAACATTTCACCACTTAATTAGACAAAAAAATAAAATAAAAATACACTTCCTCTCTCCCACACACAACACTCTCTCCACTTTAATAATTCATCTTTAATAGATTTATTTTTATTTTATCTATGGTTCATCCAATTTAATCTCCAGAAGAATAATTTTATTAACTTTTGTTAGTCTCGGAAAAAAGGAAATGCTTTTATGATCCCTACTTTAATTCTCCTCTATCTCCGCCGATTCCATCTCTTAATTTGTCTCTCTCTTTTCTTCTTCTTCCTCCTCAATGCCGCCACCGTAAAACCCTAGAAAGATACAGTTTACTCAAAGCTCGAAACTTTCCCTTCCAAAATGACCAGATCTCATCTGGGTCTCCTCTGTTTCCTCCTCTCGTCCTTACTCCCTTTCGCCGCTTCTCAGGACGACGCGACGTTCATGCAATCTCTCAAATCGAGCCTGAAACTCACACCGGACGTCGACTGGTCAAACCCTAACCCTTGTAAATGGGACACTGTTCAATGCGACGGAAGCAATCGGGTCACGAGGATCCAGCTTAAACAGAAAGGGATCCGTGGTACTCTCCCTCCGAATCTACAAAAACTCTCCGAACTCGTCGTCTTAGAGTTCTTCTCTAACAAAATCTCCGGTCCGGTTCCTGATCTCTCCGGTCTAACCCGTTTGCAGACGCTGAATCTACACGACAACCTCTTCGACTCCACGCCGAAGAATCTCTTCTCCGGGATGAACTCGTTACAAGAAGTGTATCTCGACAACAACCCCTTCCCTTCTTGGGAGATTCCAGAGACCGTTAAGGAAGCGACCTCTCTCAAGAACTTATCTTTGATTAACTGCAACGTCACGGGTTCGATTCCTGATTTCTTCAGCTCCGAGACGCTCCCAAGCCTCGCTTCCTTAAAGCTATCTAGGAACTATCTACACGGAGGGTTACCGTTGAGTTTGTCAGGTTCGTCGTTGCAGCAACTCTATCTCAACGGACAGTTAGGTCAGACGAAGCTCAACGGGTCAATCTCGGTGTTGCAGAACATGACTTCTCTGGTTGAGGTTGATCTGCAAGGTAATGCCTTTTCAGGTCCAATCCCTGATCTCTCTGGTTTAGAGTCTCTGAGGTTGTTTAATGTAAGAGAGAATCAGCTCACTGGTGTTGTTCCACCTTCCTTTACTGGTCTCAAATCGCTTAGTATTGTGAATTTGACTAATAACAACTTTCAAGGACCGACTCCTTTATTCGACAAGTCTGTTGGTGTTGATGTGGTAGCTAATACGAATAGCTTCTGTCTGGATACTGCTGGCACTCCGTGTGATCCTCGTGTCGGTATGTTGCTTTCTATAGCTGAGTCGTTTGGATATCCGGTGAAGCTAGCACAGAGTTGGAAAGGGAATGACCCGTGTGATAGCTGGCTTGGGATTACTTGTTCTGGAAGTAATATTACAGTGGTTAATCTAGGGAGGCAGGAGCTCACTGGTGCGATATCTCCGAGTTTTGCTAAGCTTACTTCGTTGGAAACTATTAATCTTTCTAATAATCAACTCACCGGGAGTATACCGAAGGAGCTTACTACTTTGCCTAAGCTTAGGACACTTGATGTGTCTAACAACGATATCCATGGAACTGTGCCTAAATTTGGAGCTAGTGTGAATGTGGTGACTACTGGAAACGTTAATATCGGAAAGGATGGACCTGTATCACCGAGTGGAACTCCTGGAACTTCAGGGGGAAGTAAAGAGCCTGGAGGAAATAGCAGTGGCGGTGGGAATGAAAGTTCTAAGAAATCAAGTAATGTCAGGATAATTGTTCCTGTGGTTGGTGGTGTTGTTGGTGCATTGTGTCTTGTTGGACTCGGTGTGTGTCTCTACGCCAAGAAAAGAAGGAGACCCGCTAAAGTTCAGAGTCCAAACACCAACATGGTTATTCATCCGCATCACTCTGGTGACAGTGATGCAATTAAACTCACTGTTGCAGCTTCTAGTCTTAACAATGGGAGAGGAGGAGGAACTGAGAGTTCTTACAGTCACAGCGGAAGTGCCAACAGTGACATTCACGTCGTGGAGTCTGGAAACTTGGTTATATCTATACAGGTTTTGAGGAGTGTGACAAACAACTTCAGCGAAGAGAATATCCTCGGGAGAGGCGGTTTCGGGACAGTTTACAAAGGTGAACTCCACGATGGAACTAAAATAGCTGTGAAGAGGATGGAGTCTTCGGTTGTGAGTGATAAAGGGCTTGCAGAGTTCAAATCAGAGATCACTGTTTTGACTAAAATGCGTCACCGTCATCTTGTTGCGCTTCTAGGGTACTGTCTTGATGGTAACGAGAGGCTTCTTGTCTACGAGTACATGCCACAGGGAACACTAAGCCAACATTTGTTCCACTGGAAAGAAGAAGAGCGTAAACCTCTTGATTGGACTAGAAGGTTGGCTATTGCATTGGATGTAGCTCGAGGAGTTGAGTATCTACACACGCTTGCGCATCAGAGTTTCATCCATAGAGATCTAAAACCATCAAACATCCTTCTTGGTGATGATATGCGTGCTAAAGTCTCTGACTTTGGTTTAGTCCGTTTAGCACCTGAAGGCAAATACTCCATCGAGACTCGAGTCGCTGGGACCTTCGGATACCTTGCCCCAGAATATGCAGGTTTGCATATATTCCCTACCTAACTGTTAGTGTCTCATGTTTCATTACTTTGATCGTTTTGGTATTTGATTATGGCAGTGACTGGAAGAGTGACGACCAAAGTGGACATATTTAGTCTCGGGGTCATACTTATGGAGCTGATCACTGGACGTAAAGCCCTAGATGAGACGCAACCTGAGGACAGTGTCCATCTAGTCACATGGTTCCGTCGTGTAGCAGCGAGCAAAGACAAAGACGAAAACGCCTTCAAAAACGCAATAGACCCAAACATCAAACTCGACGAAGAGACCTTAGCAAGTGTTGAAAAAGTTTGGGAGCTTGCTGGTCATTGCTGTGCACGTGAGCCTTACCAAAGACCTGACATGTCTCACATAGTTAACGTTCTTTCTTCACTCACTGTCCAATGGAAACCCACTGAGGTCGATCCTGATGACCTCTACGGGATAGACTATGATCTTCCGCTTCCGCAGGCAGTTAAGAAATGGCAAGCTTCTGAAGGGCTTAGCCAAACAGGGGATGACTCTGGTTCTTCGTCTTCGGTTTATGGAAGCAAAGACAATACACAGACAAGTATCCCAACTCGCCCGTCTGGATTTGCTGACTCGTTCACATCTGTGGATGGACGTTGATGAAAATAAAGAGACTTTGTTTCTCATTTTGGTTAAAAATGTTTAATAGTATAGAAGTAGTAGATGAAGCGTTGTGTGAAAATTCTCTTTTCTTTCCTTTGTTTTTGTCTGAAGCATTTACTTATCTATTTTCCTTGGAAACATTTGGTTAAGTGTACTCTCATCATTGTAGTGTTTACTCAATATAAATATCTATATCTATGCAGAAAAGACTTTGTTTTGATGGTCGGAGAAACTAAATACTTGCAGTGATGCAAAAGTGAATTGTGATGAGATGAATCTAAGCTGTTTGTGCTGAAACTCACTTAGACATTATTCTCTCTATCAATATCAGATAGGGTGCGTGGGACCAAACAAAACTAGATGAGAAACTGCTCTCTCTCTCAACTGCTCAAAACACTACACTCGAATCATGGATTTGGAGGTACGGGAGATATTGAAGTTTCAAGAGACGCAACAAAATAGTTTTATCAAAATGGAGGTACTGAATTAATATTTCACCCAGGCTCGGCCAGGGCCCATCATATTATGATGTTTAAAGCAAAAATTTGTTTATTATGCCTTTAACTAAAGTTCAAACCCAACACCATTGCACCACAACTACTTTTTAGAATTGATACCATCATCTAGGTCTGGGCATTTTATCCCGGATTCGAAAAGCCAACCCAAAAATATCTGATCCGAAAACCGAAAATTTACAAGTACATATTGGGTCCAAAAGTCTTTTATCCGAAAAAACCGGAACCGAAAAGAACCGATCCGAATAGACCCGGATCCAAAAATAATCAACCCGATAAAAACTGATTCATACCCGACTTAATAACATGGATATCTAAAACTATGATTTTTGTGTTCTATTTTCTATATTTTATTTTATGATTTAGTTGAAATATATATTTCTTTGTTATTATTTCTATAACATTTTCAAGTAATATAAAATTTGAAGTGTAAAATTTAAAATTGAAAAATGTTTTATTTTAGTTATTACTAGTTTATTTTAAGTTATTTTGTAAATATATATATATGAGAAAATTTGAGTAAATTTGATGAAATTTGAGTATTTCGTGTCTTTTTCATATCTTAAATATCCAAACTTGACACGGATCCAAATATTATAAATATTTTATAGCTATTTTAATTATAGACCCAAACCGATAAGGACCAGAGAAGAACCAACCCGAACTGAAAATTTACAAGTACGTATTGGATCTAAAACTCTAACACTCGAAGGACCCAAATCTGAGAGGAACCGACCCAAACCCGACCCGAAGACCAGAACACTCATGCCTACCATCAACAATATATTTGAGGCATAAAGTACCAGGTTCATGGGTTTTTTAGCCCATATCTTGCTGTTCTTCCAACTTAGTTTGGGTCGATCATTGGCTTTCATCGTATATTTTAGTAGACAGTTTTAAAAATTAACAAAAATCTATGTAACATTTTAATTGAATTTTCAATCATTAAATTGTAACGACCCGGTTATCTTAAACCAATTTGGTTTTTTTTTTTTTCTCTTAATTAATTTGGACCAAACCTAATTTTTTTTTTTTTTTGTTTAGTCAAACCGTGTTTACACATATATAAAGCGTGTGTATCTCCTTGACCATCACCATCTCTTATCTTCTCTTAAGCTTCAAGATCTCTATCTCTTTGTTCTCTCAGCTTCTTCTTGCACTCACGTCACTCGAGAAGATATGAAAGGAGCCACCTTTATTTTGATCGTTGCCATGGTGTTCCATGATCGATAAAAAGAAGAAGAAGGGGAAGCATGATCCACTTATTGCGTCACCTATTGATGTCACCAACCACCACGCCTCAACGCCTATGGTGGTCGCATCATAGTGGAGAGCCATGCCGCCACTGTCTGAGTCATTACAAGTCACCGCCGTTGAGACCCGAGCAAGTAAATGATGATCTCACCGCTTGCTTGCGCACCAAGCTTCTTCTCTTAACCTTGATTGATCGCTTCACCAGTTGTCAAGCCAACGTCATGAGCCGTGAAATCCATGCGTGAAGGTTTATGTCACTTTGTTTGTTTCATGAGCAGGAAGTTACTGTAAACCCTAGACTTATCATTATATTCTTGTCCTTTCCTTTGATAAAATGGGTCACGTGGGGTTCATGTTATGTTACTGATCCATAATGGTGTTCCTTGGTCATGACAGATGTGATTCTCTTCCCAAGGCAAACCAGTACGAGATCTATGGTGCATGCTTATTTTATTTTATGGTGATCAAGTTATCCCGTGTTTTCCATTTTACTCATGGTCATCCGACATTGCTAAAGTGAGGGTTTATTCCGTAAATCCCATTACTAGTGTAGAATTTTTTCTATCGTCGTTTAGGTTCGAAACATGTTCCGTCTGATTGGATCGAGTCTTGTGTGATAGTTAGGATTCATTGTAAACCAGAATTAGGGGTCTAGAGGATTCAACTTGATCTGGATTGTGTTATGTTAAATGTCGTTATATATATATATATATATATATATATATATATATATATATATATATATATATATATATATATATATATATATATATATATATATATATATATATATATACGTATACATAGTTATGAGTAGGGACTATGTGATGAAGGGCGGCTGTTCAGAGAGATCTGGATTAGCAACGCTTATGAGGACGGCTATTCAGAGAGATCTGGATTAGCAACGCTTATGAGGGCGGGGGTTCAAAGACATCCGTGCTATCGACGCATATTGGAGGGCGGGGGCTCAGAGACGTTTGGGCTATCGACGCATATTTGAGTGGGGCGTGGTGCAGAGATGTTTGCATTCGACGCTTATCAGTTACGGGCGGGGGTCCAGAGATGTCTGGGCTAGCGACGCTTATTATGATGACGTATATCCGTATGAGGAGAATGTGGGGTGTATGAGCTTGTTATGCACTATCATCGCATTGTTTGTTCTGTGTGATGCCATAGGCGTCATGTTTGATCATGCTAGTGCTAAACTTTCATAGTAGGAGTTCTATTCACTTAGTCAGTGGTTTGCGTGTCTAGCATCCCATACCTCACTAAGTGACGCCCTTGTTGCTCACCCCTCTTTCTTCCCCTTTCAGGTAAGCATGACGAGTAGTCGGATATTTGGACGGTCTAGTGTCTTGGGGATCGTCGTATTTTATATCGGTTTTCATTCGGTTTTATACGAATTTTCGATATAAAATATTCTGGTTATTAAATGTAAAAAATGATTTATCTTGTGTATATTTTATTTCTGTTTCTAAATTTAAAAATGTTTTATCCCGCTTTTATTTTATTAAATATTTTAATATATGTTATTTAATATTTTTATAAATCGGTTTAATTCGATTTTGTTCCGGTAGTAGCACGCCGTTCTCAAGAGAGGAGGAGACGGGTGTTACATAAATATTATGCGCTTTGAAAGCGCATATCAAAATCTAATATATAGATTACAAACCACTGCATTATATTTATATCCCAGGGAACTTCATCATATAAATCACAATCAAAAGTTCGGTTCACATAGAAAACTTGTGGTTGATAATCATATATTTAGGTAATTATCCATGAATTTATATATTAATAATTATTTCTATTTTTAAAACTAAATGATTTTTCGGTATTTTTTGGAAACATGAATAACAATATAAATGAAAATTATTTGGCATGGATAACAATATATAAAATACTTCCTTTTATTTGTAAATTTAGCTTTTAATTTTACAATAAACTAGTAATTCTTTTTTGTATTTCTTTTTATTTAGATTATGTCTTTACATTTAAAATAAATTTAAATTAAATAATTACAAGTCTAAAACTTATCTAACCAATTCGGTATTTATATATTGATCATAAAAAACTTAATATGTTGTTTTATTTAAAAAAAAGATTAATATATGAATAGTACAATTACAAAATATCTATATTATAATATAATATATTCTACTTTACATGTAAATTACAAAACATAAAATATACATAAGATCTTTTTATAAAATCAACGGTTTATGAGTTTATGATGAAGACAAGTTAAATCAAACACCCGCGCGGGGTGTGGATCAAGTTCTACTTGAATATTAATTTGATCGTTCAACCATCATGTCATTAGTTTCCAAACGTATAGTCATCGACCGTTAGTAGAAAGTTGATGAGTATGATCATGTTTGTTGATATTTTATTTATTTTAAATTTTATTTAATTACATTGAGGTTCAATGATAGCATGCGAGTATTATAATTCACCATCTCACTTTGATATGAAAAATGATGGTTTTGAAATAATATGATGAAATAACATTTGAGATTTACGCTTGGGCATAATGAACATTAATTATATATACATCCAAATGTTTATGTATTTTATATATGATATATATGATATATATATATATATATATATATATATTCTGAAGTATATATTAAATGAGACTTCATATTTATTTGATTTTATGACTATTTGTATATTTTTATAACAAAAATTAAAACATTTATCACAAAAAAAAACCATTGTGGATTTTTAACAGTCTTAGTAATTTATAATCATTTAAATTTTTTCAAAATATAACATATAAGAAAAAATCTATTTTTTTATTATATGGTTAATGTGATTGTTTAAATTCTTTTAATAATATACAATTAAACAAAAATTATGAAGGATATACAAATTATTATCAAATCTCTATTATTCAAATTGTTAATTGTGATATATTGGTTAATCATATTAAGTAATTATGTAATTTTTATTTAAGGAAAAAATGAAAAATATTTTTTATACACTACTAATTAATTTGATAGTTAATTTAATAAGAAGATAATATATTTTTAGATGAACCAATCTATTTTCTAAAGATTATAATAATTATTGTATTAATGACACGTGATTAGCATAACATGTTTTAATGTTATATATTTTTGTTTCGTTATCAAGAAGTTTCAGGCCTAGATCCTTCACAGTATGTTTGCGACTCTCTTAGTTATGTAGTACGCTAGTTATATGCACACCTAAGATTTCGGTTAATAAATTTTATGGATCAGGGTGGTGGTGGGCACACTTATGCTGCCATCTCACCAGGTCAGGATAATTATCTCTAATAAGAGGAGCTACTGCCCCAAATGAAAAAAAAGAACAAACAATGTTTAATGACACATTCTAAATTTTGAAATATATTTTTGGTTGTTCTACATTTGTTTCCAATTATACCTTTTAGTGAATTTCAAAATGAAGAATTAAATGGTAGGTGAAAAATCTATAATATCTAAAGCAAATCAATGGTACATCCTAAAATTGTTTCTTGTTTTAGTAGTATTGATATCAGTAAGTGTGGAGAATAAATTGTAAAATATTATTTTCTTTATTGTCATTATTTTAAAACTTTTTTCATAAATCTCAAAACAAAAAATATATATTAATATATATTAAAAAGAAGTCTTTGAAGTTACTTTTGTACATTTATCATTTATATGTTAGTTGTTAGGCAAATTGTAATAATTTGATAGGTAGATATTTTTTTTTCCTTTAATTTGATTATAAAAATCAAAATAATCATAAAACCAACTTACATTACTTTACGAAAATCCAAACAATATTATAATTAAAAATATTTTCCTAAATTTATGAAAAGTTTATTGTCAAACGCAACTAATAATAAAAATATAACTTGAATCATCGAATTTTAAAATAGAGTTAAAATATTTTACGTCTTTTGAATATTTAAACTTTAGAGTCCAATAATATTATTTAAACCAAAGTAGAACTTTGAATATGTTCGAAGATTTACTGATTCTAAAATCTAAGCGGATACAATTTTTTTTCTAATAATGACTAAATATATTGTTAACATATACATTCAAATTTCTATAGTTCAAGTTTTCGATAATAAAAATTTAACTGAAAACATTTATTTTAAAAATAGCATTTGAATATATACTTCTTTTGAATATTTAAAATTTTAAGTCATATTATATCATTTTAACACAAAATAAAACTTTAAATATATTCAAAGATTTACTGATTATTAAATCTATTTGGATGCAAATTTATCTTACATATATTTTTTTTAAATGGCTAAATTATTTTTAACAAATACATTCCATTTTTTGTAGTTGAAGTTCTTTTTATATCAGTTTAGATTACAAAATAAAACAGAGAGTTAAGTTATACATTTAATAGAAATTAAATATTTCATGGTTTAGAATGAACACAACTTTTAAATAAAATGAAACTTTTTATTATCATATTGAACACAAACATTAATTACTTAGAATTTCTTTTCATGTATAAATTAATTAAATTGAATCATACATGAAAACATTACTAGAAATTTTACAAAATTAATATAGTCATGTTTCTTCTTAATAATTTTATGTTTTATACTTTAGTTGTAAGCTTCTATTTATTTGTCACATAAGTTTATATTTCTTTGATTTTAATATTTTTATACAAAATACTTAACCTACAAACAAGTTGAGATATATATATATATATATATATATATATATGTCTTGGATGAGAATGTTAAAATTAAATTCTCATTCTTAATGAAAAAGAATCTTAACAAGCTAAATATTTGGTTAGAAAATCTTATAAAATACTAAAATCATACTTCTATATTTAAAAATTAAATAAATTACTAAAATAAATTAAATATATATAATCTATTTATTTTAAAAATATATTGCAAAAGATTCACATTCAATATTATAAAGTTATAGCATGCAAAGAACATAAAATATTACATTATATAAAACTTTAAAACTACATATATCTGTAAATTCGCGGATAACCACCTAATCAATTTTCAAAAATGATTTTATTAATTCTTATAAATGCTATAAGATCATGTGGAAGGAGTGGGTGTCAGGCATCAAAGCAAATCAATTGTTAAACACTATATATGTATATAATGTATTAATAGCTATTATAATACATTATATACAGATATAGTATTATTTATTTATTCTCAAAACCTATGTAGCAAAACAGATTCTAAAAACAAAACAAATATTTTACAATAATTTTAGAAATATACAAGTTAAACCCAAATTGTCTATCTAGAAGATATAGTTTTAAAAATATATTACATAAATAATCATTCTAGTAACCGCATAGTAATTTTATTAAGCCTTATAAATGATTTTCTAAATCCTAGTAAATGATTTATAAATATTTATAAATAATTTATAATTCCTTATAAATGCTATATAGATCATATGTGGGTTCTGTAAAATATTAATATTTATTATAATACATTATATGCATATATAATGTTTTGTATATGAATATAAAGCTACTGTATTGGTTTCTTTATTTTTTTAAAAAATATTCATTCTATAAATATATAATTGCTAAAGAAAGATGAATTGATAAAACAAAATTTCCTAGAAATACATAATAGTTACTATAGTTGTATTACATTATGATATTATAATGTGAGTTATTTTGGTAACTGATATAATTGGTTCTATAATTATGTTTTAGACATACTTAAAATAAATAAAAATTAAAAATTATCAATCAGTTACATTATATTATAATAATTAAATTGGAAGTTCACATATGAATGATACATGTCTAAAAATCAATTAAAATACTTGTCAATTAATATATAATAGGATTCTCGTCATGGAATAAGATTTGAAAAGAGTTCGGTAGTTTTATATATACATTATTTCTGCTTCAATCAAAGAGTACCACATTGTAGATTTATCGCTTGGCTTACTATGAACATGCTCTAATTTGGGGGGGAGGATGCAGGCTTGAAGAAGACAACAATAATGTGATAGTGGTGAGGGGAAGAACTTCCAGATGAACAAAAAGCATTAAAAATATTTCTAATTTTATTTTATATTTTTGAGAAAATAAAATAATGAAGTTGTGAAACTTAAATTTTACACCATTTATAGTAATAATGAAATAATAACTAGGACATAATTTCATTATTCAATTTTAAGAGAGATCTAATTTTTATTCTATTATAGAATATAAATATAATTGAAATTATTATTCTAAATCTGATTTTAGAATTAAAAATAGAATGAAGTTGCAAATATTGTATAGCCTTATATTGAAATGCGAGTATACAAAATATATTGAGAGATGTAAGTGATCATATCCAGTTATCCACAATATTTTATATTGGAGTGCAAGCACAATTTCTTTTCCAAAATATAGATTATGCCGAGAAAATTAGATCATTGTTTTGTTTTAGTTTCTGTCTTAATTTGGTTTGATTATAATCTTTGTGAAAAAATATTTTGGTACAAGCTGTGCAAAAAATTTCAAGTTCAATAAAAAATGAAAATATAACTTGAATCAGCTAAGTTTTCTTTTTCTATTTTGCAACAAGACAATAAATAATAAATACTCTATTAGTTTCATAAAGATAATTATTTAAAATTTGTGTACATATTAAAAGCATTATTCAATTTGAAAATTTTATCTTTAACAAACAACAAAAAGAGCTATAAAACTCACCATTATGAAACGTATGGAGTGGATTATAAACATGTTATTTGGTCTAAAGATTAAGCTCTTCAATTTAATATTTCCAAAAAAATTATATATGGTTATATGTATATGTTGAATAGTTTCCGTGATATGTTATATTGTTAAAATACCATAAAATTTTACCTAAAATTAACATTTTACTAAAAACAGTCCGTCTAAAATTATAATTTAATAATTTATTTATCTATCTAATTTTATTTACCCATAAATTGATCTATATTATTAAAAAAAGAATCCTACATATGATCATGTTTTTGATTTTTTGTTTATTTACAATATCATGACGTTTTTAATTTCAGCCTTTTCATTATTAATTAATTTCAATCAAAATTTTAATTTAGGAAATATTCTAAAAGCAAAACAAAAGTAATTAAATACTTTATAATTTATCTCCTGTCATTTTATTTTACCCACTATATTTTATTATTTTTAAAACTATTTACAGCAATTTCTTAAAAATGTATTCACTATGACGTTTTTATATATGTTATATTTTTGAGTATTATTGTTTTGCAGTTTTGAGTTTGTTGATACAAAACACAACTAAATACTATCTATAATTTTATTAAAAATAATAGTGAAATTTTTTATTAAGTATAATATGTTGAAAAAATAAAAATTTAATATATAAAATTAATATTATAAATATCTTAGAAATAGCAAAATATTTAGACAAATATCTTAACAAATAATTTATTAATGTGGATAAAACTTATAACTTAACATATCAATAACTTTTGGGGGTTTGTCATAACAAATTGTATTCATAAGAAAAATATTTTCAAATATGTATTTTATAATTAAAAATTATATTTGATTTTAAAAGAAAAATAACGTAGCTATTAAGTAAGAGTAAACATACAGTAACCATTGTAGATTTGTATCCAAGTGCAATTTACTCAACTGGTGAAGATATTGTTTCTATCATAGCCAAATTCAATTTCAGCCCAGACATGCAGCACTATTCTCAAAAGAGATGATTTACATTGTGTGAGATTATCACGTGTGTTCTCTCATAAACAAGTTTAAATTTACGGAAAACAAGTCCTTACGCAATTTTTAAATTAACTAATAATTAAAAAAGGATAAAATTAGAATTTTAATGACAAAAATTAATAAATACTAAAATTTAAAGTGCTGACATTATTTGTTAACTTTTTAATAGTTTGTAGCTTTTTATTACAAAACAAATAATTTTAAAGTTGTTTTGTTATAATGTTGAATTTTAAACAGTGTTTTCATACCGATTCAGACTCGTAGTCGAACCGATAAACCCAACAATCTATATATACCTGGATATAACATATGCTCACATATAGAATTTGTTGGTGTTATTATTTATCTTAATGTTCTCTCTATATATATATAAGAATCAAGATAGTATAATTTGTTTATTTGACTCGTTCTTCGTTATTTTCTTTTAAAATCAGATATAATTTTTAATGATAAAATATATATTTGAAAATATTTTTCTTATGAATACAATTTGTTATGACAAACCCCCAAAAGTTATTGATATGTTAAGTTATAAGGTTTATCCACATTAATAAATTATTTGTTAAGATATTTGTCTAAATATTTTGCTATTTCTAAGATATTTATAATATTAATTTTATATATTAAATTTTTATTTTTTAAACATATTATACTTAATAAAAATTTCACTATTATTTTTAATAAAATTATAGATAGTATTTAGTTGTGTTTTGTATCAACAAACTCAAAACTGCAAAACAATAATACTCAAAAATATAACATATATAAAAACGTCATAGTGAATACGTTTTTAAGAAATTGCTGTAAATATTTTTAAAAATAATAAAATATAGTGGGTAAAATAAAATGACAGGAGATAAATTATAAAGTATTTAATTACTTTTGTTTTGCTTTTAGAATATTTCCTAAATTAAAATTTTGATTGAAATTAATTAATAATGAAAAGGCTGAAATTAAAAACGTCATGATATTGTAAATAAACAAAAAATCAAAAACATGATCATATGTAGGATTCTTTTTTTAATAATATAGATCAATTTATGGGTAAATAAAATTAGATAGATAAATAAATTATTAAATTATAATTTAGACGGATTGTTTTAGTAAAATGTTAATTTAGGTAAAATTTTATGGTATTTTAACAATATAACATATCACGGAAACTATTCAAGATATACATATAACCATATATAATTTTTTTTGGAAATATTAAATTGAAGAGCTTAATCTTTAGACCAAATAACATGCATAACATGTTAAGGTTATAATCCACTCCATACGTTTCATAATGGTGAGTTTTATAGCTCTTTTTGTTGTTTGTTAAAGATAAAATTTTCAAATTGAATAATGCTTTTAATATGTACACAAATTTTAAATGATTATCTTTATGAAACTAATAGAGTATTTATTATTTATTGTCTTGTTGCAAAACAGAAAAAGAAAACTTAGCTGATTCAAGTTATATTTTCATTTTTTATTGAACTTGAAATTTTTTGCACAGCTTGTACCAAAATATTTTTTCGCAAAAATTATAATCAAACCAAATTAAGACAGAAACTAAAACAAAACAATGATCTAATTTTCTCGGCATAATCCATATTTTGGAAAAGAAAATTGTGCTTGCACTCCAATATAGAATATTGTGGATAACCGGATATTATCACTTACATCTCTCAATATATTATGTATACTCAGCATTTCAATATAAGGCTATACAATATTTGCAAACTTCATTCTATTTTTAATTTAAAATCTGATTTAGAATAATAATTTCAATTATATTTATATTCTATAATAGAATAAAAATGAGATCTCTCTTAAAATTGAATAATGAAATTATGTCCTAGTTATTATTTCATTATTACTATAAATGGTGTAAACTTTAAGTTTCACAACTTCATTATTTTATTTTCTCAAAAATATAAAATAAAATTAGAAATATTTTTAATGCTCTTTTGTTCATCTGGAAGTTCTTCCCCTCACCACTATCACATTATTGTTGTCTTCTTCAAGCCTGCATCAGCGCCCCCAAATTAGAGCATGTTCATAGTAAGCCAAGCGATAAATCTACAATGTGGTACTCTTTGATTGAAGCAGAAATAATGTATATATAAAACTACCGAACTCTTCTCAAATCTTATTCCATGACGAGAATCCTATTATATATTAATTGACAAGTATTTTAATTGATTTTTAGACATGTATCATTCATATGTGAACTTCCAATTTAATTATTATAATATAATGTAACTGATTGATACTTTTTAATTTTTATTTATTTTAAGTATGTCAAAAACATAATTATAGAACCAATTATATCAGTTACCCAAAATAACTCACATTATAATATCATAATGTAATACAACTATAGTAACTATTATGTATTTCTAGGAAATTTTGTTTTATCAATTCATCTTTCTTTAGCAATTATATATTTATAGAATGAATATTTTTTTAAAAAATAAAGAAACCAATACAGTAGCTTTATATTCATATACAAAACATTATATATGCATATAATGTATTATAATAAATATTAATATTTTACAGAACCCACATATGATCTATATAGCATTTATAAGGAATTATAAATTATTTATAAATATTTATAAATCATTTACTAGGATTTAGAAAATCATTTATAAGGCTTAATAAAATTACTATGCGGTTACTAGAATGATTATTTATGTAATATATTTTTAAAACTATCTTCTAGATAGACAATTTGGGTTTAACTTGTATATTTCTAAAATTATTATAAAATATTTGTTTTGTTTTTAGAATCTGTTTTGCTACATAAGTTTTGAGAATAAATAAATAATACTATATCTGTATATAATGTATTATAATAGCTATTAATACATTATATACATATATAGTGTATAACCAATTGATTTGCTTTGATGCCTGACACCCACTCCGTCCACATGATCTTATAGCATTTATAAGAATTAATAAAATCATTTTTGAAAATTGATTAGGTGGTTATCCGCGAATTTACAGATATATGTAGTTTTAAAATTTTATATAATGTAATATTTTATGTTCTTTGCATGCTATAACTTTATAATATTGAATGTGAATCTTTTGAAATATATTTTTAAATAAATAGATTATATATATTTAATTTATTTTAGTAATTTATTTAATTTTTTAATATAAAAGTATGATTTTTAGTATTTTATAAGATTTTCTAACCAAATATTTAGCTTGTTAAGATTCTTTTTCATTAAGAATGAGAATTTAATTTTAACATTCTCATCCAAGACATATATATATATATATATATATCAACTGGTTTGTAGGTTAAGTATTTTGTATAAAAATATTAAAATCAAAGAAATATAAACTTATGTGACAAATAAAACGAAGCTTACAACTAAAGTATAAAACATAAAATTATTAAGAAGAAACATGACTATATTAATTTTGTAAAATTTCTAGTAATGTTTTCATGTATGATTCAATTTAATTAATTTATACATGAAAAGAAATTCATAGTAATTAATGTTTGTGTTCAATATGATAATAAGAAGTTTCATTTTATTTAAAAGTTGTGTTCGTTCTAAACCATGAAAGATTTAATTTCTATTAAATGTATAACTTAACTCTCTGTTTTATTTTGTAATCTAAACTGATATAAAAAGAACTTCAACTACAAAAAATGGAATGTATTTGTTAAAAATAATTTAGCCATTTAAAAAAAATATAACGTAAGATAAATTTGCATCCAAATAGATTTAATAATCAGTAAATCTTTGAATATATTTAAAGTTTTATTTTGTGTTAAAATGATATAATATGACTTAAAATTTTAAATATTCAAAAGAAGTATATATTCAAATGCTATTTTTAAAATAAATGTTTTCAGTTAAATTTTTATTATCGAAAACTTGAACTATAGAAATTTGAATGTATATGTTAACAATATATTTAGTCATTATTAGAAAAAAAAATTGTATCCGCTTAGATTTTAGAATCAGTAAATCTTCGAACATATTCAAAGTTCTACTTT
>CAJHQQ010002559.1:0-62444 GCA_905132885.1 Moricandia moricandioides
AAACATCACACATGTCGAGCTTTCTGTTTTTTTCTTTCCTTTTCGTTAGGACTTATGTTTGGGTTTTAAGGGTTTAACTAGAGTTCGACCCGTGCACCCGCGCGGATGTTTATTTTAATTTGTTTATAAATATATTTTGTTACTATTGAAATTAAGTGTTGTTTGTTTCTTACTATATAAATATTTTTATACAGTTTTTGTATTCATGGTATTTTCTAAGCCAATAAAATAATTAATAATATAATAACTAATATATCTTATTTAAATTTTTGAAGTAACTAATCTATGTATAACATAAAATGACCACTTCAATGTATAGCATAAATTGACTACTTCTTTTTAGACGCAATTGATATATTTTTAATTATAAAAAACAATATTTTATATGTAGATCTTATATTTTATGAAAATGTATTAAATTTTGTTTTGTATAAAATGTATTTATATTTTTGGAATTATATATATATATATATATAAGAAGAAACATGATTTAGCTTTCAGGATGGATTTATGGAAATAACTTTCGAAATTAGTATCTATACAGATTTTAGGTATGATAATGATGTTTCTATAAAAAATAAGGTAATACTTCATTGTTAAGATCGCACGAGAGATATACGGAAACAACTTCATTGTTAAGATCGCACGAAAGATATACGGAAACAACTTTGGAAATTAGTTTCAATACAACTTCAGATTTTTTTTGTCATATTCCATTGTCAAATATTTTTAATTCAAATGGACGGTTTAGCAGGTAAACGGGTTAAGTAAACCAAAAGCGCAGGAAAATCATGTTGTCTTACTTTAAGCCATACTAGACTTTAACCCGCGCATCCGCGCAGATATTTATATTTAAGTTTTATGAAAATTTGATAAAATATTTATTACTATTTGATGTTTTGTATTATGTAATTTAATATGTCTTATTTGATATTTTTAATATATAATTATATAATTTTTTATTCATATTTTTTTAAATGAAACAAATAATATTAATATATAATTTATTTATAATTTAATATATTCTTAAAAATTAAAATAAACATAATCATGTAAGAATCAAAATATAATTATTTATTAATTTAATCCATTTCGTTAATTTTTTTGATATTTTCTAATGAAAATAGATTAAATTTTTTTATAATTCTCATTGATCAAAATTTGTTTTAAAGATTTTGTAATTTAAATAATTTACATTTCTTCTATTTAATTTACAAACATAAACCATCAACTCTAAACTAAAAATTCAGATAATATAACTTTTATCTTGTATTTGTTTTTATTAAACTTAAATTTCTGTTTCTATCTTTATAATTTAACTATATAAATTAAAATACTATATAATAAAAATATTTTTTCTTTATTTAAATTTAAATAATACTAATTTCTAATATTTTAATAAAAGTTAAGAATTTAATGAATTATTAAATATTGATAGTCAAAATATTATAAAATTTTGTTAAAGTAAAATATGAAATATTCAAAAATAAATAATGTTATAGTATAATATTCTTATGTGTGATGGTATATTTTATTTAAATGATCTAATATATAAATATTATTTTTAATGTAATAAAAATTAATAATAAAATGGTCCAATGACTTTTTATGAGTAGATAAAAATAGGAACCTATTTTAATAGATTAGATTATATTGAAATTACTAATCAGGCTTATTTATTTTAAAAAAATTGTAAAAACCCTCTGAATATATGAACCACTGGTTGTCTACTGAAACTTGATGTTTTAAATTATTGTATGGTGTCAAATATAAACACAATGAATAATTTTTTTATAAAAATTAGTGTATCTTAGATGTTAAAACAATAAAATTTCAATGAGTCAATGTATACTGAAACCTAACAAACACATTTTTTGGTCAATATTGTTATGTTCCCTATACGTTTACAGGTGTAGTGAGACAATGTATACAGAGAATCACCGCAGCAAAGAAATTCCTTGCTCTAGAATCAATTACTACAGTAATATCGGAAGACATGTTAATCGGTTAAGTTTTTAAGAAAAATAAAAAAAGACTGTATTAAATAGATAATTATTATTAAGTCAGTGGCATAAGGATGTAATTGTTGAGGAAAACTCAGGAGTATTTCTAACTTGTACTCCTGTTTTAATAGTTTATAGATTGTTATGAGTTGATCTTTAATACTTTGGGAGCCCAATAGAATCTTCGTCTTCTTAAATGTGAGTATCCATTTCTAGGGTTCATGATATTCTTCGACTTCTTATTTCTTAAACGAGCATGGAGTTTCGAGTGTTATGGAAGATGAACATTCACTGCTAATATCCGGTAGCTGCCTTTCGTGTCGATTCGGCTGGCTTTCTTCTTAACTGTTATGAGCTGCATTCAATCGTTTTCATTAACGACCTTCTTAACTCCTTTTCCCCACTCATTCCATGATTTCTCATTCAATGCATCCTTCACTATCTTCTGTTCTCTGAATCTGCATCTTTAAATAGGTGAGTTTGTATCAGTAAAATTCACCATTTCATTTCCTCACATTCATATCAATTCAAAAACTTCTGTATATTAGAATGGCTAAGTCCGCTCTCCTGCTCGCTGACTTGAAAGTCTGGCATAGTAGCACCACCGTCGGGGTTCGTCAGATACGGCGAGGTTTGTCTTTTAAGCTTTTATTTTTTGTTTACTTCCATAAAGGTGTCTCCATCTCCTTTTTAATTTCCTTTTCTGTTACCGGAATTCTTTTTCCAGTTTTAAATATCAAGTGTCTCTCAAATTTGATCTTTTATCAGTTTATTAAGGGTCGACGAGCTATTTCCCCACGAGAACTATCATATGGCATCAGTTTCCCATCAAACTATGACCTAGTGTCAAATCTCCATGATTTGAAAGTTATCAACTTATTTCTCCACGAATTAATAATTTTGAATGTATTTCTCCCCGAATCGATACTTCGAAACTTAATTACCCATAGACCATGGTTTTGATTGGTTTATTATTAACCAAAATAATTTAAACCGGCTAAACCAAACCAAAATTCATTTTAAATAAATTTTATTTAAGAATATTGTTTTTCTTTTGGCCTTTTTGCAAAAGTAACTCAAAACTTGGAGTCAAACAGAAAACTAACATTTTCTGTTTGACTCATTTTTTTTTTGAGATTTTCACCCCACACCTGCATTTTATCTACGAAAATGCCATTAACTTTTTTTTTTTGGTTTTTCGAAAATGGCTTCTTTACTGTCTCAACCTCATCATCTTCAAGTATTTACAATATTGCCACTACCATGAATAGTTCAACAACCTTGTACTACCTGTTTGGAGCTTTTAATGCCCTTTAATGAATAGTTCAACAACGTTGTACGACCTGTTATGAACTAAAAACAACATTTCTTTCACTTTCTCTCCATATTCATCCAAAAAACTCAAGCTTTTGATTCAAAATATTTTACGGTTGACAGAGCCATATTTCTTTCGTTTTGACTTACGGTTGCTTTCGTTTGAGGTTCTGGGTGGTTGGAGAAGACCTGTGTGCAAACGAAGTCATCTCACCTAGTTTAAGGTACGAATTTGAATTTTTTTCAAGATCTGTTCGCGTAGAAGACTTACTCTTAAGTCATCTGTATGTAGAAGACTTACTGATAAGTCTTCTGGTCAAAACGAAAGACTTAATCTAAGTCGTCCGGCTTTGTTTGTTAAAAAAAAAACTCCAGACGACTTATATATAAGTTGTCTACGAAAAAGGGCTAGTTTTGCATTTGACCGAATCGTGTCAGATCTTTGACTATTGCTGGACGACTTATAATTCAGTCGTCTCTGAGAAAGTTAAAATTTCAATATTTTATTCAAACTAGACGACTTAAACGTAAGTCGTCCTAGGTTAGTTTTGTAATTGAAAAATAAAACTTGAAATTTAACTTTCTCCAGACGACTTAATTGAAAGTCGTCCAGACAGACGACTTAATTTCAAGTCGTCCAGGAAAGCAAAGTCGTCCAGAAATTTTCCCAAGTTTTCTGGTCAAACCTTGCTTCACCCGGACGACCTTAAATTAAGTCGTCTGGCTGGACGACTTTCAATTAAGTCGTCTGGAGAAAGTTAAATTTCAAGTTTTATTTTTCAATTACAAAACTAACCTAGGACGACTTACGTTTAAGTCGTCTAGTTTGAATAAAATATTGAAATTTTAACTTTCTCAGAGACGACTGAATTATAAGTCGTCCAGCAATAGTCAAAGATCTGACACGATTCGGTCAAATGCAAAACTAGCCCTTTTTCGTAGACAACTTATATATAAGTTGTCTGGAGTTTTTTTTTTTAACAAACAAAGCCGGACGACTTAGAATTAAGTCGTCCCATTTAATTTTCAATTGCAAAAGTGACCTCTTTAGACGACTTACCTTTAAGTCTTCTGGACGACTTACTTCTATGTCGTCTGCGGCAATGTTTAGTGAACTTCTTCATTTTCTCTATGTTTACTAATGTGTTTTATTTTGAATATTTGCAGATGATTCATCAGTTACATGCAGTGTATGGAGAATGGTTGTTGAAAGATTGCCGTTGGGATTTTGTGGTTGATGATCTCAAAGGATCAAGATTGTTTTTATTGAATGAAGATTCAACACATGCTGAACTTGTTGCAATGGCTCAAGAAGATTATAACCTGGACATGAGAACAGTGACTGTGGAGATTAGCTACTCATTACCAGCAGAAATGATGATGGCTCCAGGCAGTCCTCCCATTCATGTTACAAGTGATAGACAAGTTCGAAACTTGCTCGAGATACTCAAAACGCATAGAGTATGTCTTTGTGTATCAAGCCGCAGCAAGGTGGAAACGGTTTCAGAGAAAAGGGAAGAAGCTGGTGAATGGTTTGAAGATGTTGGTGATAATGATGAAGCTGGTGAATGGGAAGAAGATGTTGGTGATAATGATGAAGCTGATGAATGTTTTGAAGATGTTGGTGATAATGAGTTTGTTGAAGATGAAAATCAAGATGGGGAGGAGGAAAATGGGGAGGAGGATGCTGATAACTCTATTGTTGGTGAAACGGATCAGAATGGTGGGGATTACAGTCTTTATGGAAAGGTTCAAGATGAGGACGAGGAAGATGATGATAATATTTGTTTTGAAGAAATCGAAAAGACATATGGTAAGACAAATGCTATTGAAGGAGGAAAATCGGATGGTACCAGTATCTATGTCAACCAGAGTTTTGTTAGCAAGGATGCACTGCTTTCAGAGCTGCGGTTGGCAGCAGTGAGGGGTAGGTTTTCTTTCAGAATATACAAATCAACGAAAACTCTCCTTGTGGCAACATGTCGGGTTAGCGGTTGTGGATGGAAGATCAGAGCGAGTGTGAAACATGGGACAAACACGTTTTGGGTAACAAAGTATGTGGAAAAACATTTATGCTCAGTGGGAGACCGAATCGCTCAGCGGAGACACTGTACTCCGAAGTATGTTGGTAGTCTTTTCATTGATCGTGTTGGAATCATTGATGGGATAACTCCGCAGCATATCACTGATGCAATGAGGAACATGTTTGGCATGGCGCTTGATTACACCACTTCATACAGAGCACTGTTATATGCACAAACATTGGTGAGAGGATCAGCAGAAGAAGGGTATTCGCGTCTGCCATCATATCTCGAGCAAATCTCCATTGCAAATCCTGATTCTATCACGGCTATAGAACTTGATTCTATGAAAAGATTTAAGTATCTATTTCTCTCTTTTGGAGCTTCTATCAAAGGTTTTAAGTATCAGAGAAGAGTCATTGTGGTGGATGGAACTCACCTAAGTGGAAAGTATGGAGGTGTTATGTTAGTTGCAGCCGCACAAGATGGGAATTTTCAGATATTCCCATTGGCTTTTGGGATCGTGGATGCTGAAGATGATCCTTCTTGGGAATGGTTTTTCACAAAATTGGCTAGTTGTATATCTCATGACAAGCCTCTGGTGATAGTCTCCGACCGGCACGCGGCCATTAAAAGTGCGTGTGATAAGGTGTTTCCTTGGGCAACCCGAGGAATATGTTATTATCACCTTCAAGATAACATTGTCAAAAAGTTTAAAGGGAAACATCTCTTGTACTTGGTGAAAGGGGCTGCTTATGCTCACACGGTTTACGATTTTGACCGGTACATGGCTGAGATACGGAGTGCAAACCCGGAACTTGCAACGTATTTGGAGAATGCCGACGCCAGCCTATGGTCAAGGGTTTATTGTAAGGGGAACAGATACAACATAAAAACAAGCAACATCGCTGAATCTATTAATTCCGCACTGAAGCGAGCAAGAGGATTTCCGATTCCGTTCCTGCTGGAGTTCATAAGGGAGAAGTTAGGAAAATGGTATTGGAAAAGGAGACAAGATGCTTTGAGTCTCCCAACTCAACATAGCCGGGGTGTTGAATACTTGCTTGCTGTTCGAACAGAGATAGCGGATACGATGACGGTCCAACCAATTGATGGATGGCGATTCTTTGTGAAAGGTGGCAAAATGGACTGTGTGGTTGATTTGGAACATGCAAAGTGTGATTGTGGTGTCTATGCAGTGGAGAAAATACCTTGCTCTCATGCTATAGCTGCTGGAACACATGTTGGTTTGCATATCTCCACACTTGTATGTCCAGTGTACTCAAAGAATTATTTGTATGCAGGATACTCAGAGAATATATATCCTATCGTGTCACAACATATTGAGGAACGAGAATGCTTTCCTCCAGACGTAAAGCGTGGTCCGGGGAGACAGAAGAAATCAAGATGGCAATCTTGGTTGGAGCTATCTAGGATGAGAGGACACAAACCCAGGAAGAAACACAGGGCTTATAGATGCTCAAACTGCAAGGAAACTGGCCATACGAAACAAAAATGTACACAACCAGTTGACTAGTCGTCCAGACGACCTTCTACTAAGTCGTCCAGACGACCTTCTACTAAGTCGTCCAGTGTATTTTATTTTTAGAAGACCTTCTACTAAGTCGTCCAGTGTATTTTATTTTTAGACGACCTTCTACTAAGTCGTCCAGTGTATGACATTTTTAGACTACCTTCTACTAAGTCGTCCAGTGTATTTTATAAAATTTAGACGACCTTCTACTGAAAGTCGTCCATCTAAAAGACCTTCCAGACGACTTAACTGTAAGTCGTCTAGCTGGAAAACCTTCCAGACGACTTAATATAAGTCGTCCAGCTGGAAAACCTTCCAGACGACTTAACTGTAAGTCGTCCAGCTGGAAAACCTTCCAGACGACTTAACTGTAAGTCGTCCAGCTAAAAAACTTATGTGATTTTTGTTTGTCTTTTGTTGTATTTCTTTTGAGCCTAGAATAAATACAAATCGTTACAAAATCAAGTTCAAATACAAAGACTGAAAGTGAGTCAATTGACTTGATTGTTATTAACAGAGAATGAGTTACATATATAGGAGACATCGTTAGAAGTAAGTTAGATTCTCCTAGATTACAGGGGATTTACAAAGACAAGTTCAAATGCCCACGAACTTTACAGGGGATTTACAAAGACAAGTTCTAATCATACATGCCCACGAACTTATCACCATCCTGGTTTTCTTTCAAATGCAGATCACCAAGCTCCGTAAATAAATCCACCGCCATCTTATCCCTCATATACTTCGCGTTGGACCTAGCAAAGTCTCTTTCGTTAAAGGGGACCCCAAGAGCATGACATTCAATGTACTTTAGAGCGTACACGCCACAATCACCATTGTTGGCCGTGGGTACATTTCCCTGTCTCTCATATGTGTATGGCTCCAACCCGTATGTGACCCGTAGTTCGTCGGTGGCAGCGCACTCAACAAGCAGATAAGGGACCATCTCGAGAAAAGGCTGCATTATCTCATCCCATGCTTCTGCTGCCGTAGCTGAAGGTATGCTGTCCCAGACGACTATGTGCCTCTTAGGGATCGATATCCAAATAGCAACCCAATGAGTGTTGTCCAAGTTCACTGGCGCATAGATATCATCAATGTCCTCCCCCCACACCTTGTTTGATTGGCAAAATGATGGTATTGATCCGTCATAATAATTCCACGCCCCACCAGGTAGCATTCTTCCTAAACCTCTGTGATCGGGTTCCGATAATTTGAATCTCGGATAGTGGTCTCTCCAAGTTTGGGAAAAGTTGTGATCCAGGAAGCACATTCGCTCGCTCCTGAAACCTTGTGGGTTCTCCTGATACCTTTGCCTCAGCAAATTAATCCAAGCATCTATATGCTGCATATAAAATAATACAAGTTAGAAGATACCAGACGACTTATATTTACCAGACGACTTAAATATAAGTCGTCTGGAAAGTCGTCCACGTAGACGACTTATCTTTAAGTCGTCTGGTAAATATAAGTCGTCTGGAAAGTCGTCTACTTGGACGACTTTGTAGACGACTTTCCAGACGACTTATATTTACCAGACGACTTAAATATAAGTCGTCTACTTGGACGACTTTGTAGACGACCTATATTTAAGTCCAGACGAAAAAGATACAAGATAAGCAGAAGACTTACGCAGTCTTCCAGCCATGCTTTGGCTGTCCGGAGGGTGTGATACCACCAAGTTGGTGATGTACGCGGTTTGTCTTCCTTCTTAGTGAAATAATGACTGCAAACAAAAAAGCAATCAGTTTTGGTAGACTAAATCAAGCTATTATGGGTAAAGCAATCACTTACGGATCAGTTTTCAACCAATCAGCGAGTTCCTTCAACTTAGGTCTGTTTAGTGGGGGAAATGGATTATAGGCTGCCACTTTATCTTTCTTTTTCTCTGCCGTATAAGGAGATTTCTGCGCGGGAGCAGGTTTCTTCGCTCGTTCACTCCTTGCACGCACAGAAGCATCCAACTTGTCTCTGTATCTAGCAGCCGTTACCTTAAAGTCCGAAGCAGTGGGAGCTGTTTTGTCCAATACAACCAGGCTCTGTTCTGAAACTGGAACGCTTGATTGTGGAACTGGAACGCTTGGTTGTTGATCGGTGGGAGCGACGCTCGGTTGGTCTTTGGAGGAGACACCATCTGCTTTATCCTCCGGCAAGCTCTTCTTTCCCGAATTCGCCTCATCGCGAATTTCTCTCTGCAATATAAATAGCACACTAGTTAACCCTGGACGACTTAAATATAAGTTGTCTGGACAACTAGTTGACCATGGACGACTTAATTCTTGTTGGGAGAGGATTTGTTACTAACCTCGGATTCTTTGGCTTCAGGGGTAGTCTGTTTGGCTTTGGTGACACCAACCATCTTCTCCACAGCTTCCACCCTATCGGACAACTTCCTAATCTCCTTGAGGCACTTCGTAAACCCATGTTTCATACATTCAACTACTTCCTTGAACATATTTGCCATCTCCTCTCTGGTCATCCCACTAGCCTCTTCACTAGGCTCTTTAGGAGCCTCTTTAGGAGCCTCTTCACTAGCCCCTTTACGAGCTTTCTTCAGAGGTCTTGGATTGTCTTCCTCCTCCTCCACCACAACCATCTCTGTGGCTTTCTTCGATGGAGTCACAACCTTAGGTTTGGTATAGACCTTAGTACCAGTGACTTCCCAGCAATCCATGGTCCACTTCCACGGTCTCCGATCATACATGACTTTAATGATGTTCTCCGCGGGCAGGTCCTCAACCTCAGAGTCCCATTTTGGCCACATTTCACTAATGTCCTTCTCAACAAAGTTGATCACGCGGGTCTGCAGTAAATAGAAGAATCGAGTTAGATATTTGAAAAAAAGACTAAATAGACGACTTAATTATAAGTCGTCTACTAAGTCGTCCAGCTAGACGACTTACCGGACGACTTAATTATAAGTCGTCTACTAAGTCGTCCAGCTGGAAGACTTTCCAGACGACTTAATTAAGTCGTCCGGTAAGTCGTCCAGCTGGACGACCTTCCAGACGACTTATAATAAGTCGTCCGGTAAGTCGTCCAGCTGGACGACCTTCCAGACGACTAACTAAATACATGTTTCAAGATAGCAGCTTTCATTGATCTGCGACCTCTGCTGCCCTCGTAAGCCAGTATCGGTGGAGACGGACTGTTTGCTCTGGGAACACCAATACTAGCACCCAATTCCGGCATAGCTGTGTACACCCAGACCTGAAGAACTTGTATAAAGCCATCCACCGTGTAACAGCCACTAATATCTTTGTTCCACAAAGAGTCCATCAGCACCTTAAACGCGACTCTCCCCCATGGATAATTCTCAAACCGTTCTAAATCCATCACTAGCCTTGCAAGACTAGATCGTGTAGCGGTTGAAAACTTTCTCCCTTCAATGAATCCAGCGAAGATGGAAAGGTACGCGAGCCGCTTGCGATCTTCCCTAGACCAACCCTCGCATCTCTTCAGTGCTGCTATTATCTGATCAGTAGTTGGCCCAGCTTCCAGATGAACTCCCAGCATCCCCCAGAAAGAAACCATCTCTTTGGTAACTTCACATTTTGGGGTCTCAAGGTCCTCGATGTAATCGCAGTTTAGACCAGTGAGGTTTTCAAACTCTAACAGTGAAAACCTCAAAGGTTCTGGACCAACGAGAGACCACATCTCATACTTCTTCTTAATGTCCAGCTTGAAACTGAGCATGTAGTGAACCAGCCTTGAAGCCCAACCAAATCCCTGCTCCTTGAACTTGATGAAAACTCCCAAACTCGACTCCTTGAGCTCTTCAAATTCGTCATCAGTAAGAGCTTCCCTAAGAGCAGTATGCAACTTGCTATTATCCGTATGATACGAAATGCTATTGTGGGCTTCTGGCTCTTCCTCTAATGTGTATAACCTACGGGGGAGTTCTGGAATATCCATCCTTTTTGTCTGCAAAATAATCAAAGACAACAATAGAGATAAGCTAAACAAGCTAAATCTAACAAGACGACTTAGTAGACGACTTATAATTAAGTCGTCTGGAAAGACTTCCAACTGGACGACTTAGTAGACGACTTAATTATAAGTCGTCTACTAAGTCGTCCAGTTGGAAGACTTTCCAGACGACTTAAATTACAAGTCTTCCAGTAGAAAAATTTAAAGCGGACCTGATTAGTCGCAGAAGGAGTACTCGTCATTGCGGTTATAGATCTGCAAAAATAAACGTGAAACGGTGAGAATGAGTAAATTGATAGAGACAACGTTTTATGTTAAACGGCGCTAGTGTTTAGAGGAAGCGACGGTTTGTTCGGAAATAGTGGAAGCGGCGGCGCTAGGGTTTAGAGGAAGCGGCGGCGCTAGGGTTTAGAAGAAGCGGCGGCGCTAGTGTTTAGAGGAAGCGGCGGTGAGAACGGTGAGAATGAAGTGAGATAGATAGCCGACGTTGAGAACGATGGTTTGTTCGGAAATAGTGGGAATTCAAATCGCCTTTGATATCGCCTTTGAGAGAGAACTGTTAGGGTTTTCGCGAAAAATTAACAAAAAAAAAATCACCTTATATATTGGGTAAATAATCCGGTTAGCTTTAAAAGTACAGTGGTAAAATTTAAGGTTTGGTCCGGTTTAGACGACTTACAAATAAGTCGTCTGGCGGATAATGTACATCAGACGACTTAATATTTAGTCTTCCGTTTACAGACGACTAAATATTAAGTCGTCTGACAAATCTTCCGGCTGGATGACTTTCCAGACGACTTAATTATTAGTCGTCTACTAAGACCATCCACAATGGTGTTACCATGGTTTGTACATAGAGGAAAAAGGAGTTGTAGTTATAAAAGTTGATCATCCATTACAACTCATAGGTTTAAAAACATTTTGAAACAAGGGGACAACAACATAGAAGTCATCCATTACAAGTCCGCTAGAAGCAGATTACAATAAGACAATAGCAAGACAAACATCCATCATTTAGGAAGAGACGAGGAAGTTGAGGCACCATCCGCAGCATCATCCCCTTGAGGAGGTGTATACTGAATCTCAGTACCACTACGACCGAAAGGAGTCACATGAAATACCATGTCTCCTTCCTTTTTGAACACGAGAATGTCACCGATGCAAAGGGAGTGTGTTTGGGCGAAGGCTTCCCAACCATCGGTGAGTCTTCTTCCTTCTTGTATAACTTCCCAAGTTTGGTGTGAAGCGTCCGATCGTAGTGTCCATTTTCCTTCGTTCGGCTTGCCTTGTACGTGTTTTGAGTAGAAGGCAAGTGGTATTGTCTACAAGTCAACAAAGGAGAAGATAAGCAAAGGAAATAAACAGAGGAGAAATAGAGAGCGTGTGTATACCACGCCACAGTCGAAACAAGGAAGCAGAGGCTTCAAGAAGTGAGGTTCATGCTGATTCGCCATCTGCAAACAAGAAACGAATTGGAAACATTTTAATTCTAAGTCGTCTGGGTCGTCCACCTGAAAGACTTAGATTAAGTCGTCTGGGTCGTCCACCTGGAAGACTTTCCAGACGACTTAATTATAAGTCTACCAAGACTTCCAGTAGAACATTTGAAAGCTGACCAGACGAATGAGAGGAGAACAACATCCAACCTAACTAGACCACAAATCGATTGAAATCCCCAATCTTTGAAACCCTAATTTGAAATGAAAATATCCACAAATTGCTTGAAATCACAAATCGTAACCGTAAAATGAGAGGAAAACAACATCCAACCTAACTAAACAACAAAGGAAGCGGCGGCGCTAGGGTTTAGAAGAAGCGGCGGCGCTAGTGTTTAGAGGAAGCGGCGGTGAGAACGGTGAGAATGAAGTGAGATAGATAGCCGACGTTGAGAACGATGGTTTGTTCGGAAATAGTGGGAACTCGAAATCGCCTTTGATATCGCCTTTGAGAGAGAACTGTTAGGGTTTTTGCGAAAAATTAACACAAAAAAAAATCACCTTATATATTGGGTAAATAATCCGGTTAGCTTTAAAAGTACAGTGGAAAAATTTAAGGTTTGGTCCGGTTTAGACGACTTACAAATAAGTCGTCTGGCGGATAATGTACATCAGACGACTTAATATTTAGTCTTCCGTTTGCAGACGACTAAATGTTAAGTCGTCCTAGACCCTAAAATGAAACCCTAAACTAAAATGACTAAATTAACTAACTAACCACGTTATAAAATCAAATTATACTTCAATACTGTTTACTATACACAGAAATGAACACGCTTAGGTAATTTTTAAATTTTTCAAAAACGGTTTTAATGCTTTCCAAAATCTAACCCTAAGAACACATACAATACTACAACATATGTTGATGAAACATAAACTAAAGAATATCATGACTCACTACTTTCACTCATCTATGCTGAAAACAATTGAAATTTGTTATATCTTAATTTATATCTCTTAAGACATATGTTAATTACATAATTCCCATTTTTCACTTATCAAAATATTTTTTACAAAATTTTTAAATTATGTTTAAGAATAACTGTCCAGACGACTTTAAGTTAAGTCGTCTGGACGACTTATTTTCAAGTCGTCTGAACAGACGACTTGCGAGGGTTAGAAACGTAAAAAAAATTCCGTTTTTTTGTTTGTTCACAAGGGGATAGTTGTAATTTCAATAGCCTTTTAAGTTACTTTTGCCTTTGACCCAAGTTTGGGTATTCTTTTGGGTTTGACTCCAAGTTTTGAGTCACATTTGGCAATTCTCCCTTTTCTTTTTGTTGAAATTTAAAAATACAGATTTTTTTAATTTCAAAGAAGTTTTAGGTTTATATTTTTGTGTTTTCTGAAATTTAAAAGAAAAAAATTACACGAAGATTTCATTTTTAAAAAGTTTAATAAAATCACAATGAACAAATAAGCTTGTTAAATTTGTATTTATTTTTTAAATTTGAAAGAAAAAAATCAGTTTTTGATAAAAAATATATGTCAAAATTCAGCAAAACATAGATTTTGACATAGACTTTTATCAAAATTTAATTTTTGCTTTCAAATATCAAAAAAATACAATAATTTAATAGTTTATTTTTCAGTGTGATTTTATTAAATTTTGTAAACATAAAATCTTGATGTAATTTTTATTTTAAAATTTTAAAATACGCAAAATATAAAAAAAAATTATGAAAGATTTTTTGAATTTAAAAAATCTAAGTTTTGAAATTTCAACAAGAAGAGAAACAATATTCTTTAATAAAAATGGTTTAAAATGAGTTTTGGTTTGGTTTAAGCCGGTTTAAACTATTTGGTTAATAATAAACCAATTAAAACCATGGTCTATGGGTAATTAAGTTTCGAAGTATCGGTTCGGGGAGAAATACATTCAAAATTGTTAATTCGTGGAGAAATAAGTTTATAACTTTCAAGCCGTGGAGATTTGACACTAGGTCATAGTTTGATGGAGATCTGATGTTATATGATAGTGCTCGTGGGGAAATAGCTCGTCGACCCGTTTATTAATGATGGTTCTAAGAAAAGGAAAGAACTTTGTGAAAATCTTCACCTGATCTAAGTAAAAGAGTCTCCGTCTTTTTCAATTGTCCTCAGTTTTTACTTTAGTCACCCCTTTGCATGTGTTTCTACAGATAAGAGTAGTGGTCTCTATGACCTTCATCTTTCAAATGTTAAATCATATTCATCGGCATCTCATAAGAGAGAAGGAGAGATCCTTAGCAAAGCAAACGTTAAAAGATTCACCTTCAACAAACTCAGACTTGCAACCAGAAAATTCAGATCAAAATCTCCTGGTCACACTGAATCCCGATCAAGGTCAGTTGGATGGTTGTACGCTTCGACTTCTTTTACTCTTGATAGAATTTCGTAATCGTTATGTAAGTCGGTTGGATTCATGCATCCTCATTGATTATCACATTAACATTAATTTCCACTACTCACAGTATCTATCATTCAATGAGCCTCATTGAATCCTTCGCTTGAATCCTTCACTATAACTATGTATGTTTCCTATGTATGTAGCTCCACCATTGAAGTGCATCTCCTCAGATTATGGGAGGTTAATGTGAAGAAATCCGGAGACCTTATGGGTTGATATGCTTATCCTTGATTTGTAAATAATTCTGGTGAGCAATCACATTATCACCTTCCAATTTTATGTAGAGTTTATACTTTCTGATTTCACAGAAAAGCAGTTACTTTGGTTTCTCTCAGTTTTCACTTCATCCGTCTAAAACCTGTAAGACATGCCTAAGTCAAAGTGAGACAGACTAGGTCTGAACTCTTTCTTGCGTCTCTCGCTTTCATGGTTCTGTTTCTTGAAAATATAGCATCTTCGTTATTGATATGGGAAACTGTGTGTTCTTCCAGTGGTTTAGGGTTGCTAAGATCTTTCAAAGGAACTTTTTTTGGATAAAGACTAGACCTTTTTGTAGGAAATAGAGATTAAGAATTGAGTGCTGAAACTGTTCTCTTATTACGTAAAGAACTACAAAGCAGAGTTTAAATAGAGAAACAAAATAACAACAAAATTGAAAACTACTCAACTACTAGAAACTGATTCCTACAAAACAGGAATCATTATTGACTAAGAATTCACTCTCTAAAGTTTCCTAAAGACTAGGACTAGCTGGAGACTCGGCTTTTTACTTCAATCCCTCCCTTAAACTGAAACTTCTCAGTTACAGTTTAAATTTCCTTCCGACAAACACCCAACATCCTATGAAGCTTCTCAAACACGTCAAGTTTCACCGCCTTTGTCATTATGTCTGCAATTTTCTCTTGCGTCGAACAGTACTCCAAACTGGTAGTTCCCTCTGCACTAAGTCATGTAGGAAGTGATACCTGACACTAATATGCTTACTTCTTCCATGTAGAACTGGGTTCTTAGAGAGCTTGATTGTCGAGCTGTTGTCGCAAAACAGAGTCATTCCTTGACTTTGTTCAAAACCAATATCTCTGAGAACATTCTGCAACCATATCGCTTGACAAGCTCCGTAAGCTGCAGCTACATACTCGGCCTCCGTAGTTGAAAGAGTAACTATTGGCTGTTCTTCGATGCCCATGAGATTGCTCCTTCCCCAAACATAAACGCATAGCCAGATGTACTCTTTCGATCATCTTCATCGCCTGCATAGTCACTATCAACATATCCCACTATACTTGTACTCCCACCACGTCTGTACTGAATTCCGAAATCACTTGTACCCTTAATGTACCTTAGAATTCGCTTAGCAGCTCCCACGTGCAGTTCTCCGGGACTCTCAATAAACCGACTTACTAGCTTGAGTGAGTAAATCAAGTCAGGTCTAGTAGCTGTTAGATATCTTAGGCTCCCAACCAGCTGCTTGAAAGATGTTGGATCCACATTAGTTCCGTTGCCCTATTTGTTCAATCTGTTTCCTGGCACCATCGGATTTCTTACTGAGTTGCAATCCTCCATTCCAAACTTCAACAAAGTATCTTCAGCATACTTCTTCTGGAAAATAAAAATTCCCTTCTCATCTTTTTGTAACTTTCACTCCAAGAAAATACTTCATCCTCCCGAGATCAGTCATGGCAAACTCCTTCTCCATTGATCGTTTGAAATCTTCAAGCATTGTGGCAGAGTTGCTTTTATAGATGAGATCATCCACGTACAAACTTAGGACCAGTACCCCCTCCTTTCCAGCCTATACGAAAAAAGTGTGTTCGCAAAAACACTTCTTGAAATCAACTCTTGTAAAGTAGCTCTCTATTCGACTGTACCATGCCCTAGGTGCCTGTCGCAGTCCATATAGAGCCTTCTTAAGCTTGTACACCTTCTCAGTCTCTCCTGCTACCTCAAACCCCTTTGGTTGCTCTACAAACACATCTTCACTCAACTCACCGTGGATAAACGCGCTTTTGACGTCTAGTTGAAGAACAGTCCATCCTTCTTGTGCAGCGAGACCAAGTATCAGTCTGATAGTGTCCCATCTTGCAACAGGTGCAAAAACCTCATAGAAATCAACCCCATGTGTCTGATGAAAGCCTTTGACAACTAACCTTGCCTTGAACTTATCCACTTCTCCCCTTTCATTGAACTTTGTTTTGAAGACCCACTTCACTCCAATGATCTTGACTTCTCATACCTTGCGGCTTCTTCAAATGTCTCAGGGTCTTCATCTGCAATGAACAGAGCTAATATCTCATCGCCTTCTTCTTCTATGATCATGCTAAGACCCTCGCAAACATAATCCTTCATCCAATATGACTTCTGTACGTTTCTACCCGCTCTGCTTCCACTCGCAACAGCTGGTGCTTCTTCTTGCTGACGAGTGTTTTCAGCTACTCTTCCATTATCGTTTCGTCCTCCTCCTCCTCCTCCTCAAGACTAGGAGTAGGACTAGCTGGAAACTCGGCTTTTTACTTCACTTTTCTTATAGTGTCTGAATAGTTCCTGAAGGTATTGTTTTGTTGTTGTTGCAGTTATTTTTCAAAGAAGAAAGGAAGGGAGAACAAGCAAAGTATTTATAATTGAATCAAAGAGAGGCTGTCGAAAATAATGTTGTCTATGTTTTATCTTTTGAAAACATGAGATATATCAAATTCAAGGACTTCAGACAACATTTTAGACAAAATGGAGGGTGGTTTTTTTTTTGTAACTATGTAGCTGGGTGTTGCTTGAATGTAATTGAGATTAATATTTCATTAAAAATATTGCGAGCTTGAATGTGTTTTTTTTCCATTACTGATTAACTCTGTTTTGTTACAATTGATTTACCAGGTTGAACTGAACAACGGTCTTCTAGAACAGTTTACACATTAGATGGAACTGTTTCTAAGAAAGCAAGGTATGTATGTTCGACTCAACAAAGTTTGTATCTTACCACTTTTAGTTTCCCTCTCTCTTTCACAGTCACAAAATTATTTTCTTTTGTTGATTAATTATGTAGGTAAGGTAGAGTTACTCTCAGGCTTTGTAGTTTGTGATGAATGAAATTTTTTTTCGCGAGAATCTTCCCACATTCCAGTAAATAATAATAATATTTTAAAAACCTTTCTTTGTATATCTTTTTATGTTTCATGAACACTGAGTTTCAATGATGTGATTATATTTTAAAAATGATCCAGTGAACAAATGTGACTTGATCCGAAATTATAGCATATAATATATTTTAAACATGATACATATATTATTTTAAATAAATATAAAATATTTAATAAAAAGTGAAACGGTTTTGTTAAATTTATTAAATAAAAAAGATTAATTGTATAAAAATAAAAACAATATAAAAGCAAATACAAAATAATACAATGACAATAAAACAATCACTAATTATATTCTAAGAACTAAACAATAATATATTTAGAAAAAAATCTAATGAGTTTGGATAATATGTTATTTGATGCAGAGTATGCAATATATTTTAAATAAGAGATAATGACCTAAATAGAATTAAAAAAACTTTTGTTCCCAAAATAGCATTTGAGGAGAAAAATGACCAAAATAAATTTTATTAAAGAGTGTAAATATACATTTATACGCTTTGGATTAACTAATCTTGAGTTATGGGGTGGAGTTTTAGAGATGAAATTTAAAATTTTAAAAAAAATATATTAAAATTTTCAAAATAAAAAGTTTATTTTGATATTTTTTTTTTAAAGTCTATTTTTGTGACAAAACTTCCAAAAAAATTATTTGAGAGATTTACTTTTTAAATAATGCGTCCACTATGTTGATGATGTTATTATTAATAAAGAGTGTAAGTGAGCTTAAATATATTTCGCACATAGTTATAGTTGAATTCAAACACTATCACACTGTGATAAGTATCGTTCTTTACGAAACAATACTTCTAAATACTAACACACGCTACAAACAACATTTCATTCCAAAATATAGTAAAAGAGAAATAACAAATAGTCAATATTCTGCGCGTAGCGTCATATCTAACTATAAAAAATAAATTTTGAAAAACTTTTAAAATTGATATTACAGTCTAAAATTTGAATGACGATAGAAATATAGGTATTTAAACAATCCACACGTACGCACATGATAACCCTTGGTATACTGCACCAAAACGCCAAAATTCTAACATTTTCTCATTATATACAAACGTCTCATCATATAGAGAACCCTTTCTAAACATAAATTAAAAAGCAAGATGCTCCTCTATCGTAGCATTTTATACATGGTAGTTTTAGTATCGTTGTATGGAAACGAACGACTCTTAACAAAAGAACACCAACATTGTAAGTCAAAATACATCTTATTTTATCCACTTTTTGTATGGGACAAATATCTCAAATAGATTTTTTTAAGTTTTTGCCAAAAAAATAGATCTTAAGAAAAAAAATAATTAAAATAAATTTTTTATTTTAAAAAATTTAATATCTATTTTTATTTTATTTTTAATTTTAAACCCTACCCAGTACCTTTAAACCCTAAGTTTATATTAGTTAACCGAAAGGGTATAAATATATATTTAATAAAATCTATTTTTATTATTTTATTCTTTGAAAATTATTTTGTTAACAAAAACATTTTTAAGTCTATCGTAGAGATTTTATATGCATCGTTTTCTCATAAAACTAATAACATATATCTCCAGTTTCTTTGAAAACCGGTCCTCTTTCGACTTTAGCCACATTTATTAATATCTCTGGCGGTTTAGAGAGATGGATAACTCATAACCCGGTGGAACCCAGTGGTGCTCCAAGATCGCTGCCCGACCACAGCTTTAACATGAAGGGCGGAAGACGTACATTTTAGGGAGCCTCAATTTAAAAACCATTGTGGAGTATATACCCACCAATACTTGCATTTATCTGTTATACCCACTAAACGTTTTTCATAGCAGATTCTTCGGGAAAGAAGCGCTAAGCAACATATGCATAATTTAAGTGTCATAAACAAATTCTTTGTCTGTTTCCATAAACTCTTATATATTACATGGAATCGGAAACGGGTACGCGGAAGCGGAATATGGAAGCGTAGAAGCGAGATTTTTTTTTAAAAAACTTAGGAAACGAATACGTGTTAGAAGCGCATATCCATATATATATATAAAAGAAATTTTTATAAAATTTTAAACTGAAAATTCTGTAATTCAAATTAAAATAATGCATTTTTTTTCATTTATAATAATTTTAAATGATTTCATGTTAAAATTCTGAAAATACACATAAATGAAGTTTATAAGAAATTATTATATTAATTATTTTAATATTTCCTAAATAATAGACACAATATATTTGAATGTATATGCTATATCTTTAATAAAAAAATATTACATACAGATAAAATATTTTAGAAGCGTTTTGGAAGCTAAAATTTCGCAAGCTTCCATAAGGTTTCGATTCTAATTCCGAAATAGGAAGCGGATGTCCGATGGAGCTTCCATGCAACCTAGACAATTACACACAATTACTGAAAGTTATAAAAGGATCGAGAGTTTACTATGGTGTTACACGAGTAGAGTTGTGAGTTACACATAGGTGAATAACGGAGTAGAATTCGGTATTGAGCCTTATGTGTTACACACGAGGGGATGTGTGTGACACATGTTGGATAGACTTAGTAGAAGTCGGCTGTTGAAGATAAGAGTCTCCACGAATCTAGGAGTATCTACGAGAAGGCAAGATAGAAGATTCAATGAAGATTCATGCCTATCACAAGATATACGAAGTGCGGTATATATAGGTGTGAGGAGGCATTAGAAAAGTTTTGTGGTTTTCAAAAGAGAGAGATCGCTGGTTCTAGAGAGTGTTCTAAACCAAGATTGTTTTTGAGTTGAGCAATTGTGAGTTTACCGTAAAAGGGGTTTCTGGTAGATTAAGAATTGGTCCGTTTCTAGTCCAGTGTGACGTTGAGTAAATCGGATTAAACAGATCTAGGAAGATTGTTTAAGAAGTTCTTAATATACAAGTTTTATTTTTTCTTGGATATCGTTGAGTTCTTGGTTCTGGTTCCCATCGGATTTTTCATTTGGTATCAGAGCGGGTCACCTCTGTAGACTCAAGTCTACTTACAGGTTGAGATCCTGCGACTATCATGGAAACCATGAAGGAGCTCGTGGCGTTGCAGAAACCTATCATGCTGGATGAAGGTAACTTTGGTCACTGGAAGGCTAGGATGCGCCATATTATTCGAGGAATAGACGAGGATGCTTGGACTGCAGTTGAACAAGGATGGACAGCACCGACCATGATTATGGAAGATAAGACAGTTGCTCCTAAACCCAAAGAGAGGTGGACTGACTCGGATAAAGCGTCTTCTAAGTTTAACTCCAAAGCTCTCACCACGATTTTTTCTGCTGTTGATCTTGATCAGTTTAAACTTATACAAGGGTGTGAATCAGCTAAGGAAGCTTGGGATACTCTGATCAATCATTTCGAAGGTAACACAAGTGTGAGAAGAACAAGGTTGGATCATCTAGCTTCAAGGTTTGAAAACCTACGAATGGAGGACGATGAATCTATTGGAAGTTTCATATCCAAAATAAGTTCTATTGCCAACGAAGCTTCAGTACTTGGTAAGAAATACAATGAAAAAAAGTTAGTTAAGAAGCTGTTACGGTGTCTACCTGCTCGATTTGAGGCATATAAAGCTGTACTCAAAATTGCTGCAAACACGGATGAAATGAAATTTGACCAGCTCTCTGGAATTCTCAAAGTCCATGAGTTAGAAAGAGTGGAAGAACTACCTAAAGGACAGAAAGGAATAGCTTTTGCAGCTGAAACAAAGGAGGATGATCGAGTTAAACGGATCGAAGATAACATGAGTCTTATGGCTAGGAACTTCAACAAAATGATCAAAAGGTTTGAGAAGGGTCAGAACAGAACCATGGGCCGTTATCAAAACAGAGACAATGATCGATCTTCAAATCAGCAAGGCAAAAATGAGTCTGGAAAAGGAACTCGAAAGAAGGAACTACAATGCCATGAATGTGAAGGATTTGGACACTACCGTAACGAATGTCCATTGACAAAGAGGAAAGAGCTAAAATGTATTGAATGCAAGGGTTTTGGTCACACAAGAAGTGAATGTCCTAACAACCTGAAGAAGGAAAAATCACTTGTTTGTTTCAGTGACACAGAATCTGATAGTGACAATGACGATGAGGAGCTCTTGCTGAACTTTGTTGCTTTAGTTGGAAAGGAGGACACTCAGGAATTACTTTCAAACTCAGGCTCAGACTCCGACTCAGAAGATGATCAAAAAGACACCATGGATCTTAAGACGGAATATCGAAGCCTGTTTGACAAGTTTACGGAACTCAGTGTTGAAAATCTTCAACTTATCAAAGACAGAGCAATGTTGAAGGCTCAAGTCAACATTTTGGAATTGGAACAACCCGAATCAAATGACAAATCTAAAGACGAGGTATCTACACTGGAAAGAACCATCTCAGATCAGGCCTACAATTTGAAGAACTTGGAAGTCAGATATGATCAAACCAGACAGCTGCTGAGTGAGGAACTTGAGAAGAGCCGACTTCTACAAAGTGAACTCAGTGAAAATTACAAGAAGCTGAGGATGCTCAATACGGGTTCAGACACTCTGGATCACATCCTCACACTAGGGCAATCACCTAAGCTTCTTTTGGGTCTAGGCTATCAACATCATAATTCAGCAACAACTGGTACAACGGATGGGATTAAATTTGTAAAAGAAGTTGCATCTGATAAAATGGTCATCGAAAATCAAAAAGCGCCTCTCATCACAACAACTCCTCCCTCAGTACCTAGACAAGTATTTAAAAAGAAGAATGGATGTCTCTTCTGTGGTAAATCAGGTCACAGGGTCACATACTGCAATTTTCGAAGAAATCAATATCAACGAGCCTGGAGGATGAATAGATGCTACATTGAACCAAACAGGTTTGGACATGTGTGGATTGCCAAAACTGATCTCTATCCTACCTTCAAAAATAGAAAACCAGAGACTCCAAAAACGACTGCAGTTAAAAATCCTAAAAATGATGATGATAACCACAAGACATACTGCACAAAGAAGGCATCTTCTGGAATTGATCAAGTGTCACACATCAAACTCAGTGTGTCACACATATCAGAAGAAACACCTAGTCCGAGACTCCCTCTATCTGAGAAATCTACTCTAGCTAGTGTGGCTTATACTACAACCGAGAGCCACAACAACTCTGAATTACCTTGGTACTTTGACAGTGGATGCTCAAGACACATGACAGGAAATCGGAACTGTCTATCAAATCTTGAAGAAATCAAGGGAGGAAGAGTTACTTTTGGAGATGGAGGACAAGGAAAGATACGAGGAGTTGGAAGGATGGAACAAGCTGATCTACCAAGACTGGTGAATGTTTATTATGTAGATGGTCTTAAGGCAAACCTCATAAGCATTAGCCAACTATGTGATGAGGGTCTGCAAGTTACATTCACACACAAAGAATGCCGAGCTATTGATGAGAAGAGTAACCTAGTGTTATGTGGAATACGATCAGAAAACAATTGCTATATGTGGAAGCCAGCTAATCAATGCCTGACAGCTAAAGAGGGACAGATTGATCTATGGCATAAGAAACTGGGACATATGAACTCTCATGGTCTCTCTAGATTAGTTCGAGCAGAAGTTGTCAGGGGAGTCCCTAGACTTGAGGATCACGCAAATGTCATATGCGGCGCCTGTTGTCAAGGAAAACAAGTCAAGGTTCAACACAAACAGGTAACTCAAACTCACTCTAAGCAGATTCTTGAGCTTATTCATATGGACCTTATGGGTCCTATCTCTCCTGACAGTATTGCTGGAAAGCGATACATCTTTGTGTTAGTTGATGATTTTTCTAGGTTCACATGGGTTCGCTTTCTGAAGAACAAATCAGATGCTATTGACAGTTTCCGCATCTTAGCTCTGCAACTCAAGCAAGAGAAGGGTGGAATAGTGAAAATCAGGAGTGACCACGGAGGTGAGTTTCAGAATGATCAATTTGATCGATTCTGCCAAGACCAAGGAATACAACATCAATATGCAGCACCACGAACACCTCAACAAAATGGAGTTGTGGAACGGAAAAATAGAACTCTACAAGAAATGGCTCGTGCTATGCTTTTGGGGAACAACGTACCTTCCAGGTTCTGGGCAGAAGCAATCAACACCGCGTGTTACATCATCAACAGAGTCTACGTGAAACCTAAGACCAAGACAACCCCTTATCAGATCCTCAAAGGGAAAACACCAAATCTTGGCTACTGTCATGTTTTCGGATGCCTGTGCTACATTCTCAATGACAAGGATCACTTGGGGAAATTTGATGCCAAGAGTGATGTTGGAATGTTCCTTGGATATTCAACAAACAGTAGTGCTTTTCGAGTATACAACTCAAGAACAAAGACGATTGATGACAAAGTGAATGTAGTGTTTGATGATCAAATTGGCTTCTATCAAGAAGGTGTAACTCAGAGAAATGTGAGTGTTACACATCAAATCTCTCACGAAGACAACACCCAATCCGACAATGATGAGGATACAGGAGTGAAGGACCAAACTGCACCTACTGAAATCAAGGTCCACAAGAATCATTCTCCTGAAGATGTGATTGGTGGGGTCTTTGATGAAAGGATAACTCGAAAGAAACAGATTGATTTCAAAGAGATGGTCAAACTAGCTTGCTTCATCACTGAAATGGCTAAACTCGAATGCTTTATTTCATTAACAGAACCCAGGAATATTCAAGAAGCCCTTCAAGATGAATTCTGGACAGCATCAATGCATGAAGAAATGGAGCAATTTGTTCGACTTCAAGTATGGGACTTAGTTCCAAGACCTGAGAATGCAAATGTGATTGGAACTAAGTGGATACACAAAAACAAAATCGATGAGAATGGCAATGTGATCAGAAACAAGTCTAGGCTTGTAGCTCAAGGTTACTCGCAGATAGAAAGAGTGGATTTTGACGAAACATTCGCACCTGTTGCATGACTTGAGTCAATCCGTCTTCTGTTTGGAATAGCATGCAACCTTCGAATCAAGCTGTATCAAATGGATGTCAAAAGCGCCTTTCTCAATGGACTGCTCCAGGAAGAAGTCTACGTTTCACAACCAAAAGGCTTTGAGGATCCACATTTTCCTGAACATGTTTACAAGCTGAAGAGAGCTCTCTATGGACTGAAACAGGCTCCAAGAGCTTGGTATGAGAGACTCACATTTTTCCTAGTTACTGCTGGGTTTAAAAGAGGAGGAGTTGACAAAACCCTTTTTGTCAAAGGGTCAGGACAGAACCTGCTAATAGTTCAAGTTTATGTCGATGATATCATATTCGGAAGTACATCACAACAACTTGTTGATGAGTTTGTACAAACAATGAAGAAGGAGTTCGAGATGAGCATGGTGGGTGAACTAAACTACTTCCTTGGTCTGCAAATCAAACAAATGAAGGACGGGATCTTCATCTCTCAGAGTACCTACGCAAAAAATTTGGTGAAACGGTTTGGTATGCAAACGAGCAAGAGTGCCAGAACTCCCATGAGCACTACGTCTAAACTTTCCCGTGATGAAGGAGGAGTCAAAGTTGATGAAAAACTGTTTAGAGCCATGATAGGCAGCTTGCTCTACCTCACTGCCAGTCGACCAGATCTGTGCTTAAGCGTGGGCATTTGTGCACGTTATCAGGCTGCTCCAAAGGAATCACACATGAAGGCTCTAAAACGTGTCATAAAATATGTGAAGGGTACGTTAGATTTTGGTCTTCACTACTCATTCGAAACCAATGTTAATCTTGCAGGTTTTTGTGATGCTGATTGGGCCGGGTGTGTAGATGATCGGAAGAGCACTTCTGGTGGGTGTTTCTTTCTTGGTAACAACTTAGTTTCTTGGCATAGCAAGAAGCAAAACTGTGTATCTCTGTCCACGGCTGAAGCTGAATACATTGCCCTTGGAAGCTGCTGCACACAACTGCTATGGATGAAACAAATGCTAGTGGACTACGGTATCAATTCTGACTCTCTCTTAGTTCACTGTGATAACATGAGTGCCATAAACTTATCTAAGAACCCTATCCAGCACTCTCGAACTAAGCATGTTGACCTTAGACACCACTTTGTGCGAGAGTTGGTTGAATTAAAACTGGTTGTCATTGAACATGTACCATCTGAAAATCAACTTGCTGACATATTCACTAAACCTTTAGATTTCAACTGTTTTTTTGGGTCTCCGAAAAGCACTAGGAATCGTTCAATTCTGATTAGTCTCCAATGACTGGAAGGAAGGATGAATTTTTGTAGAAAAGTCACATGTCAAGTTACAGATATCTCGTTTTAAACTTGCAAGTTTGCATAGGGTATAGTTACACACTGGAACGAGTGTTCACAAAATCACATACTCCGATTATGAAGGACACTCATCTTGGGTCAGGATGCTACCACATTCTCGAACTAAGCTTGATCACTGTCTGGATTGGATAGTGAAACTGCAAACATGTTGTGTAACACACAAAGTGTTGTGTGTAACACAAGGTCTTTCCAGTGTGATAAGCACTCATTCTGGATCAGGGTGTCACCCCACTTTGCATCTGGTGATGATCACTGCTTTGATTGGCAACTCTCAAACAAAAAAAAAGGGAAAAGAAGAGAGTAAAACAAGAATAACCCAATCTGATAAACACTCGTCCTGGATCAGGGTGTTGCCCCACTTTGAATCTGGTGTCGATCACTGTTTAAAGAGAGGGAAAAGAAGCAAGTAAAACAAGAATAATCCAATATGATAAACACTCGTCCTGGATCAGGGTGTTGCCCCACTTTGAATCTGGTGTCGATCACTGTTTTGATTGGTCAAGGACATTTTTGTATGGTTTCAAAAAAAACTGTGACTGTGTTAAACTCTTGAAACAGTGTGTGACCTCCCTGTGTGAGACTAATCTGTGACAGCTACTCGGCTGAGAAATAGCTACAGATTTCTAATGATACACTAACCTCTCTAAAAATGTTTTCTCTGTAACTGTGACGTGGGGTAAGTATACTGATTTCATCACATTCCTTCCCAGACACATAAGATGAGCTGATACAGTAAGTGGTTCTCAGATGAACATGTCTGACAAAGGTTACTCATCCACAAGGTACAAATGTGTTTTTGCTTAAAATGCTAAGGATGGGTTCTCATGATAAGGATTGGTCTCATAATCACTCTTGTTCACACATAATGGGCTTGGGCCAAGAAGGTTTATATATGTGACTAATGAACATGTTCTAAGTGCCAGTGTTTAGGGTTTGCTCTTCTCTCTTGGTTGCATCTCTCATCTTCAGCAACATGCATCGCCGCACGAGATCACAAAAATCCAGTGCCTCGTCGTCACATGATCAAGTCCCCGACTCTTCCGATCATGATCATCGCAACTTCAACAAAAGGTCTCGGTTTGAAACAGGCAGTGCAAGTCATCAGACATCCTCAGCCGGTAATCAATCAACTGGTCATCCTCATACCTTTCAACCGAAAGAATCAAGATACGAAGCTCATCGCTTGAGATTTGCTGAGGGTGTGCGATCGCAACCTGAGATGTATCGTTCACCATCTCCTCCTTACAGTTCTAAGTTCTTCACTGAGGCAGCCTATGACAGGTATTTGAAGTTCAAGAACAAGAAGTTTATTCTACAAAAGGTTCTTCCTTTGGATGTAGCCAATCTTCAAGATGTCAAAGAGATAGTTCTCAATGCGGGGATGATCTACACAGCCATCGACGCGGATCCATTTGTTCCAAATCTAATTTGGGAGTTTCTTGCCAATCTCGGTGATGCGGTAGAAATTACTGGAGGAGTAATGGTATATGTTCGTGGTGACATGTATGAAGTCTCTCCAGGCGTACTCAACTTGCTTTATGATCTTCATCCTGGAGATTGTACCTATGACATGCACTCAGAGAATTTGGACTCGGTTGTCTCCTTTCTCACGAATGGACATCACCAAAGATGGGAAGGTATGTGCTCAAAGTTTCTCACCGCCACAAATCAGGTTCTCTACAAATTATGTTGCTCAAACTGGATGCCAACCATGAATCATACGAATATGAGGCCTGATCGCTTGAAGTTTCTTTACTCACTTCATCATAAGAAGGGGGCTGATTTTGGGATCATTGTGTATGAGCAACTCTTGGCAATGGCTAATACGGCGGAAGATACTCAACGCAGGGTGGGATTTCCTACTCTCATTCAACAGCTCCTCAGTTCTCAACGAATTGTTCCCAGGCATGAAGGGGATGAAGAAATCACGGGATATCCTACAGTCCTAGTCAAGGACTGCAAGGCTGGCCGAGGAATTGGTGGAGTCAGGCAACCACCGAATCTGGGTGATGACCTGCAAAAAGTCATTGACTTACTCCGTACCATTCAACTCAGGAGTCGAAGTAAGTTTTCTGATTCTGGTGATTGATTATTCTGTCTCATGTGGTTTTATCTAATTGTGCACTCAAGCAGGGGGAGAATATGGTGATGCGGTTCCAGTGCATGTTGTTGACAGCGATGATGATGAGTAGTCTTTAGAATTCTGCTTCTTGTGCTGCTGAATTGTTTCTAGCTGAATCTGAATTTTTTTTTTTTTATTGATCTATTGACGTTGTTTTAACGGTGTTAGCCTTTTGAACTTATGGATTCTTTTCTTTAAATGCATGAGATATGTTGTTGGATAAGTTCTTTAAACAGGTGCTTGAGTTGTCACATTAAGATAAAAAGGGGGAGAATGAAAGTTATAAAAGGATCGAGAGTTTACTATGGTGTTACACGAGTAGAGTTGTGAGTTACACATAGGTGAATAACGGAGTAGAATTCGGTATTGAGCCTTATGTGTTACACACGAGGGGATGTGTGTGACACATGTTGGATAGACTTAGTAGAAGTCGGCTGTTGAAGATAAGAGTCTCCACGAATCTAGGAGTATCTACGAGAAGGCAAGATAGAAGATTCAATGAAGATTCATGCCTATCACAAGATATACGAAGTGCGGTATATATAGGTGTGAGGAGGCATTAGAAAAGTTTTGTGGTTTTCAAAAGAGAGAGATCGCTGGTTCTAGAGAGTGTTCTAAACCAAGATTGTTTTTGAGTTGAGCAATTGTGAGTTTACCGTAAAAGGGATTTCTGGTAGATTAAGAATTGGTCCGTTTCTAGTCCAGTGTGACGTTGAGTAAATCGGATTAAACAGATCTAGGAAGATTGTTTAAGAAGTTCTTAATATACAAGTTTTATTTTTTCTTGGATATCGTTGAGTTCTTGGTTCTGGTTCCCATCGGATTTTTCAATTACATGCCTCAATATTACTTTCTTGCAGTGGAACTCCCTCTAAAAATACACAGTTAAAAGGATGGTTGGTTACACGAAAAGCCAAACACCAACAACCTCTTTAAACAAAATACAATAACTCAAGCCGTAAGAAAATAATCACACCATGGGGGAAAAACAAACCATCAGTATAACTGTAAGAAGCATGAATGGAAAGTACACACCTACTATGACTAATCTATATATCAAAATTATCCAGTTCATATGATTTCATACAAATAAATAAACATAACCTTTTAATCAACTACTAAAATCATGTTGGATAGTCTTCAAACATAGCTTGGAACCTAAGTAAATTTGTAACAAGTCGGTTAGGATAAGGCAGGCTCATTAGAATCAAGTTAGGAATATGAGTTATCTAGTCCTAATAGAAATATGATTGAAAAAGTTGTGTTACCTATAAAAACACTTCTCTTGATTTTTGAGAGAGGCGTGGAAGAAATTTGGTGTTTAGTTTAGAGCTATCTTCTAAGAATAAAAAAAAAATAATTATTATTTAAACCACATTATTTGGTATTAGAGAAAAAATCTTGGAGACCTATGATTCGTTAAGCCCGAGCCACGGGAGATGAACTTGCCACACTATCAAAGGAGTTCTCACCACCGACGATCCAATGTCCAATGTTGAGCACGACCAACTACACAGTGTGGTCTATGAGGATGGAGATCTTGCTGAAGATATACAAGGTGTGGGATACGATTGAGCCAGGTACAGATGATTTCGATAGAAATAATATCGCAATAGGATTATTATTTCAAGCAATTCCAAAGAATCTTATTCTGCAAGTCAGCGAACAAGACACACCTAAAGAGATTTAGGATGGAATCAAATCAAGAAATCTTGGAGCTGATTGTGACAATGAATCAAGACTACAAACCCTGATGTCTGAATTTGAAAGAATTAAGATGAAAGATTCGAAAACAATCGATAGCTTTGTGGTGAAGTTATAGGATGGTGCAGCCTTGGATAGGAAGACCTCGTCCCAATCACAGTTGAGGGATGATAGGTGGATCCTTGAGCCTTTGGAGCTCCAGGACGTTGGGTGTTCTTCACCATAGAGCTATGGACTGCTCTAGAGTTGTTTAGCGACTCCTGAGACACAAGATAACCCTGCTTCATGTCTAGGATGAATCACGGAAGCTCACACTACCTAGTGTGGCAAAGAGATCTTGTTCCAAATGAAGATGGGTTTGAGGTCCCCAAAGGGACGAGTTTGACAAGCCAAAAGATTAGATTTTATTAAAAGAATGCGTAAGTTACAATACATGCTGCTTTTGGCTTTATAAAGACAAGACAGAAAACTCTAACTAAAAAAACACATAATTCTAATTTGAAAAGGAATACCAAAACCTATTTCTAGTTAGTTTATGAAAATCAAATCCTAATCATAATTGGTTTAGAATTACAAGAAATCAGAAATACACCTAAGCTAAGGAAATCAACCAACTTCAACCAAGCTGGTTTATCTTTCCACTTCTTGGGCTTGAATGGCCCATATTCAGCAAACATTTTCTTAGGCACGTCCATGTTACGGCCCATCACATCCATGATGTCCTCCTGGCCCAGTTTGCACACATTTGGCTCCTTCTTTGGCCCAATGAAACACACCATAAGCAGTGACTTTTCTGGTGCACACATGAGCTCCAAATCTTTGAAGTTGAGGATGATCCAGATCGCACCATCTCCTTCTCCTTTCAAAGGATTTTTCCTTAAATCCAGTTCATCTAATAAGATATAACTGTTCCTATGATACTCCAAATATGTTGTGCTTCCAACCAGTGTGTTGTTACTGCTTCTGTGCTCCTTTGTGTTGTTCAGAACGTCAAAAAACTTATCTAGATGGTCTGGTGGTCTTACCAACCCTATATGACCGAGAATGAGAAGATCTCGACCATCTCTCTCAGCACCATAATCCCACATCATTGCCTTTTGTCTTTTAAACTCTATATGGTCAAGTGGTCGTGTGTAGTGGCCTCCATATTCCCATTTGATCTTTGGTTCATCTTCTACCCTTCCAAACTCGTGTACCAACCATCTCTGGTTGTCTTGCTTCATAGTTGACGCATAGTAGGCCGTATCTTATTCTGTTTACTTCCCTGGGATCATTGAAGCTGAGCACTTCATTGACCCATTACTTGCATGAATCACGAGTTGTGCTGGTTTAGGATGATGAGGCCACAGCTGCAAGTCTTTGAGTAGTTCATGCAATTTGGACTTGCTCTCTTTCATCTTGTTTTTGCTGCTGATTTGAGCTACATTATACCCTCCTCTTTTAAAAGGATTTGTCCTCAAATCCTTCTTTTTGAGGATGAATATTTCGTGCATACTCATCTTGGTTATTGCTCTTTGTACCAGAATGTTGTTAGTGCTCTTAAAATCTTATAATCTTTCCTCATGATTCAAAGATAAAGTTGTGCAGCTTCTTGACAAGCTTTAAGTGATCCACAAGACTGAATTTAACACAAACACGAGGCCTGGTCAGTGAATAATAAGAAGCAAATCTAATGCATCCACTTTGGTCAATCAAAGTCTCAGATGACTCCTTATGAACTACAAGCGCCACATTAAGTTCTCCTTCTTCTTTTGCTTTGGTTAGGTCGAGAATATGACCACACAAAGCTCCTGGTACGTGCTCCTCTTGTTCTTTTTGAAAGATTGAATGTTCTCCTTGACAAGGAGTAGCCAACGCTGGTTCAATCTCTGGTATCCTCTCAGTTTTCTTCTTAGCTGCTTGTGAGCATGGCTTAGAAGTTGGTTTTTCTGTTTTCCAGACTGTGTTTGTTGATAGCTTAGGAACTAGCTGGATGTTTTATTTTGCTCCTGGTGGTGCTAGTGACCATTCTCCAAACTTATCCAAAGCAAGTAGCTTAGTTTCCTTAGACGTTTTTGATCCCCACCGCTGCTCTTTGCCTTGATTCTTCATGATTTGGTTGAAGATCTCGGCTACTAGGTCATCCAATTATTTTTCACTAAAGATCAAAATCTGGCTGGTTGCAAATTTCTTCTATGTTGCTTGTTGTTTAGCCTTATCTTCCTATTTTCTATGAGAAGACAATGAAGATTGCTGGAATGTTGATGGAATTCGTGATCCTAGGTGCAGATCATCAAACCCTAAACCCCTAAGTGGCTCTGATCCCACATGGTGTGGCCTTGGATAGGAAGACCTCATCCCAATCACACTTGAGGGATGATATGTGGATCCTTAAGCATTTGGAGCTCCAGGACGTTATGTGTTCTTCACCATAGAGCTATGGACTGCTCTAAAGTTGTTTAGCGACTCCTGAGACACAAGTTAACCCTGATTCATGTCTAGGATGAATCACGGAAGCTCACGCTACCTAGTGTGGCAAAGAGATAATGTTCCACGTGAACAAGGGTTTTAGGTCCCTAAAGGGATGAGTTTGACAAGCCAAAAGCTTAGATTTTATTAAAAAATGCGTAAGTTACAATATGTGTTGCATTTGCTATAGAAAGACAAGACAGAAAACCCTAACTAAAGAAACACTTAATTCTAATTTAAAAAGAAAAACCAAAATCTATTTCTAGTTAGTTTATGAAAACCAAATCCTAATCCTAATTGGTTTAGAATTACAAGAAATTTGAAATACACACAAGCTAAGGAAATTGACCAACCTAAACCAAGCTGGTTTATCTTTCCACTTCCTGGGCTTGAATGGCCCATATTCAGCGACCATTTTCTTAGGCACATCCATGTTAAGGCCCATCATGTCCATGATGTCCTCCTGGTCCAGTTTTCACACATTAAACTCCTTCTTTGGCCCAATGAAACACACCATAAGTAGTGACTTTGCTGGTGCACACATGAGCTCCTGCACCATAGGAGCTAGCGTCCAAGTCGGCTTCACTTGGGAAAGTAATAAAAGAATCCACGCTTGTTCGATTTTTCCCAATAGTATACCAAGAAACAAATTTATTCACATAATAGCTTTAGTCGAACAAGGTCAAGACTTGAATACAACGGGATTTGAAGATATTATTGGAAGATTGAAGGCATACGAAGAGAGAATTAAGGATGAAGACAGTAATGGAGGATCACAAAGGAAAATTCTATAAGAAAATACTAACCAGCAAGGTTTATATACATCACGTGTCAGAGGACGAGGCAGAGGTGGACGTGGATATCGAGGTCACGGTAGAGGAAGGTTCAATTCACAAGACAGGAAAACAAATCAAGCCGAACATTCCAAATAAAAGAAAAGAAGGATATTTCAAAGATAGTTTATTTCCGATGTGATAAAATTGGTCACTACGCTTCCTCATATCCATAGAGAACACAGAGACAACAAGAAGCTCATAAAACTGAGAGTGAAGAGGCCGATGCAGCACTACACATGCATGAAGTAGTGTTCTTGAATAAAGAAAATCTAATACCAAAGAAATACAAAACCAAGGAGAAGGAAGATGAAGCTTGGTATTTAGATAATGGAGCAAGTAACCACATGACCAGAACCAAGAGCTATTTCTCGGAACTCAATGAGAACATCAAGGGTAAAGTGAATTTTAGAGATGACTCTTCGTAAAGATAGAAAGAAAAGGATAAATCCTCTTTTAAATCAATACCAGCGAGCAAAACATAGTCAAAAATATTTACTACATTCCTGAACTCAAAAGGAACATTCTAAGCTTGGGACAAACTACTGAAGTCGGATGTGACAGCCATAGGAGTAACTTCCATTGTATATGCATCAGTCTTGTTGAATTCATTGAGGAATCTAAAGTCTGTCATCTCATCAAGTAACTCATACTGCCATCACCATAAATCAATTAGCATCAAACAATAGAAATACTGTCTTTGAAACTTTATAGTATGAGGTGTGGCAGAAGTAACATACCACTACGACAAAGTTATCTCTTATGGATTCTTCCTCTAACTCCTAAAAGTAATTTTTGAAAACCTATATAGATAACCACTTCCATCATATATAACAGACTAACAACATTACAATTATGTGTATGCCTTAAAAGCTGAAGAATGTACTTACATCGACTATGCAGTGAAGGAAGGAGAGAAGACATGCATCATTACAGTTTTGCATGGACTCTATCATAAGTTAAATGTTACTATGTTGTGCAAACATGTAAGTGGCCCCAGTCAAACTACTTATTAATAATGAATACTCTGCTTTTAATCAAAAATCCTGAAAATTCAATTCCAAACTATATAACCTAAACCAATTATCAAACTTGTTCACTACTTCCAACATTTTCAAATTCCGACCATGTATGTTCATTGTTTTGTAAAATTTTAGTTTCATTTAAAGACTCTCGGAAATGAACTCAATATTTTTAGAATTCAGACATGAATCTTTTAGAAGACCACAAAGCGAATATGAAAAAAAAACCTCTTTCTCAATGAGCTTGGTGAAGAAGCAATTGGCTTCAGCAGCGGAGAAATTGCCGCGGTAGACTTCGATAGAGTAGAGTCTGACAGTTTGAAGTTGAGGTTGCTCCGCTTCAATGTAACTGAAAGACACATAATTCAGTCCGATTTAATCAACAGTGGTTATTAAAGTTGAGCTCTTGAAACCAACATAGTTCTATAAATCTACCTACAGAAATTCTAAACCTGATTTATAAAAATGATAAGTTTAAGCGATAACGACAAAGAGTGGCTTAGTTTATGTAAAGCTTGGCTCATCAATATGGCTTGTCTCATACTCCAGTGCTATTGTTAAAAAAAAAATTAAAAACATGAGGAGAGAAATATAGAGTCCATTATTCATCTCATATGAATCACCTTATTTTCGCTGTGAGCAACCCTGAATCTCCCCAACATGTATCTATTAATAAGAAGAACAGTCATAAGCAACCCGAATATGCAATTGTTCAAGTGACAAAGCTATTAGTGAGAATCTATTGAACAACTTAAATATGCATAGTTTCTCACGCTAGACAGCTAGACAACTAAATAGGATCATGAGCGGATGACACTTTTTTTTATTATAAATATCTGGAAATCAACTGATAAATATAGATCTTACGCAAGAGGGAGGTTGCGACGGGATTCAATGATTGTCGCAAGAGGGAGGCGAACCTCAACAGCGGAGGTACAACGGCCAGTCTTTAAATCAGGGAGGAGAACAGCCGAGTTAGCCACTTTTATCACTGGATTAATAAAAAGCTTATGATTGAGAGGATTGAGTTGATGAGTTTCACGGTAGAGAGCGAACCTTTTTATACTCAAAGATTCAGAGAGGGAATAAAGGAGAATGCATGATTGCATTAAAGACGATGCTTGAATAAAGTATGATTCAGTAAAATTTTGCAGATTCATGTCGCCGGGAAGATGAATCAAAGAAGATCATAAGACGGCAAGGAGTTTTGACACAAAGCCCATAAATTGTTAAGTGTGGCCCAAAACATTAAAATCTGCGTATAATAAGAGGAGACATGTGTCACTTCTAGAATGAATGAATTGATGACGTGGCATCTTCATGAGGGATAAAACAGTTCTTTATAATAATAGATATCTGGAATTGAACTGATAAATATAGATCTTACGCAAGAGGGAGGTTGCGACGGGATTTAATGATTGTCGCAAGAGAGAGGCGAACCTCAACAGCAGAGGTACAACGGCCAGTCTTTAAATCAGGGAGGAGAACAGCCGAGTTAGCCACTTTTATCACTGGATTAATAAAAAGCTTATGATTGAGAGGATTGAGTTGATGAGTTTCACGGTAGAGAGCGAACCTTTTTATACTCAAAGATTCAGAGAGGGAATAAAGGAGAATGCATGATTGCATTAAAGACGATGCTTGAATAAAGTATGATTCAATAACATTTTGCAGATTCATGTCGCCGAGAAGATGAATCAAAGAAGATCATAAGACGGCAAGGAGTTTTGACACAAAGCCCATAAATTGTTAAGTGTGGCCCAAAACATTAAAATCTGCGTATAATAAGAGGAGACATGTGTCACTTCTACGATGAATGAATTAATGATGTGGCATCTTCATGAGGGATAAAACAGTTCTTTATAATAATAGATGTTGTGGCTGAGTAATTTTTCTATTTATTATGTTGTGGTTGGGTTAGTTTTCTATTGCGGCTCAGTTATATATTATGTTTTATTTTTCTATTTCAGTTGAGTTATGTATTATGTTTTCGCTGAGCTAATTTTCTATTGCGGCTGAGTTATATATTATGTTGTAGCTAAGTTATTTTTCTATTTCAGCTGAGTTATGTATTATATAGTCGCTGACTTAATTTTCTATTGCGGCTGAGTTATATATGCAGTTGTGGCTGATTTAGTTTTCATTATATCTGAGGAGATTAGAGATCATGGCGAAGTAAGGTTTCACGCTGATTTATTATTTATTTGGTGGCTGAGTTATGACTAATTGATGGTTGAGTTATTATTTAGTAGATGGCTGACTTATTAAGTATTTAGCGGCTGAGTTATGAGTTATTTTACGGCTGAGTTATGAGTAATTTGTTGATGGAGTTATGTTTTACTGCTGCAGTGCATGTGAGGAAAATAGTTATGAAGGACTCTGTACAAGAGATGTTTCTTCACTGGTCGGGTGAAGCAGATGACCCACAACTCGTTAACTTGATAACAAACATACATGCAAATAGGTTTGTTAGAGGTTTTTGGGAAGTGCAGAGGAATGAGAAGAACAAAAAAAATGGAGGCTGAGCCACCCACTAAGAAGCATGAGAAAGTTAAGAAATAGAAAGAAGTGAACACGAGTGAGGGTGAAGCTGCTGCAGAGGGAAAGGGTGCTAGCGAGGAGGAAGTTAGGGAAGATATGTGGAACAATGCGGCTCTGAGGAGCATAATGAGTACTCTGGAGAATATTTCCACAAAATTAGAGAACTATGATGGTAGATTTGAAATGTTTGACTCGCGGTTAACCGCCTACGATTCCAACTTTGTTGAGTTAGCCGGGAATATGGCAAATATGGATTATTTGAAAATTGCTGATATAGTCAAAGTTGTAGTGGATGAGCGTCTAAAAGTTCTGTGGGTAGAGGAAAGTGCCGAAAACTATGATAACCTCTCAAAACTCCCCGAACAATCTTTACCGTTTCCATCACCGCCGCATAATTTACCGCAAAAGTCTGTCAATAGTCCAACTTTAGATAAGAACCCTGGTAAAGGTTTGGGGGCTAAAAATACTTTGGAAGATGAGCTTGTTAAGGCTACATCAGTGAAAAAGAATTTGGTTGAGGAGTTTGGTAGTGGCGGTACAACAGCTGCTATGATCTTGATTTTGTTACTATTTATCCTGCTAAGGACCCAACCTATGGAATCGACTGCAGGGTAAAGCCAAAACATAAAGAAGATGAGGTAAAAAAGAAGGATGTGGATGATTACAAAAGAAGGAGGCGGCTGAGTTACAAAAGAAGGAGGCTGCTGCTAAGAAGAAGGTGGTGGCTGAGTTAAAGAAGAAGGAGGCGGCTGAGAAGCAAGAAGCCACTGCTAAGAAGAAGGATGCTGAGTTACAGAAGCGAAAGGTGGATAAGTCAAAGAAGGAGGCCCCTGCTCCATAAAGGAAAACACATGCCGGTGTAATAAGAATATCTCTTCCGTAGAAGAAGCAGATTGAAGATGACACTAAGTTTGCAAATGTGACCGACAAATTTGTCGCGGCAGAAAATGAATTGTTGCCGGAGTCTAATGTACATGGAGGAAGAGGAAAATATTAGATTTGCAAAATAAAGCATAGAGAGATGTTCAATTATCTCTAAATGGGTGTGCAGTGATGCAAACATGTGCTCTTTCAACATAAGTTTTTCCTTACATTGGAGACAATGGAACGACGTACATGAGGAAGAATTTTGAACCTTTAGCAGGAATATATGATCCTCTATCACTTGTTGATCCGACTAAATTGGATAAAATTATGGAACACGTGAGGAACCTTCCAGTTAGAAAACCAAGATCTAAACTAACAGCTGACCATGAGGGTGACTTCTACAAAATCCTCATCACTGAAAGGTCCGTGGCCATACAAAGAATATGGATGCTTGTTTGATAACGTAAGTTTACATTACAGCCGAATTAAGTAATTTACGGCTGAGTTATATATTCTATGTGGCTGAGTTAATATTATACAGGGCTGACTTGTGATACTTTACGACTGAGTTAAATATTATTTGATGACTAAGCTAATCTTCTTTGTATAGCATGTCACTGCGTATATTATAGTCTTCATTGGAAGAGCCTTTATTGACCTTTGGTTCCTCTATGTATTGGTTCACGATTACATGAAGTTCAAGATAAAACCACAACTGATTAAATGCAAAGGCACTATTGTGAAGAATTAACAAACGATAGGATTCCCCTTGATGCTTAAACAAACCTTAAGTGGTTTGAAGATGAGGATCAATTGTATGGGGTGCTTCAAGTTAAAGGCGATCATTGGGTGGCGTTTCACGTGGATATCCTGAAAGAGTAGATTGATTGCTAGGATCCAATCATTGGAATAGGTAACACCTGAAAGTGAGCTGAAAATTTCTAAATGCATTTAGGCCGCTTACGCAAATTATTCTTGCGTTGTTGAATGATTTTATTCCTGATATTCTCCGAAAACATAGCAATAAGCAGTTTGTGTTCCAAAGGAGGAGAGGCAAATACATTCCACAAAACGTCCAAGTTGGTGATAGTGGGGTGTATTCATTGAAGTTTCCCGAATGTCTAGCGCTTGGTGTAACTTTTGATGGGATAAACGATAATAATATTCAAGGTTTACGGGTGAAGATGGAAGCAAAGATCCTCGATGAAGGAGGAAATGGTGTGCTAAAAAGTATGTTGAATGCTTGAACATTTTATTTTGTATTTGACTTAAATTATGATATGTGTATATAACTCAGCCTTATCGTTTATATATCTCAGTTGTGTTGTAGATTTTTAACTCAGTCGTACCTCAAACGTACCATAAAATCAGAAAACTTTTATATAACTCACCCGTGTGTATTCGATAACTCAGCCGTGTCGCTTTATATAACTCAGCCATACCTTAAACATTCCCTAAATCGAAAAATGTAATGGAAGTACTTTAAAAATAATATTGAAGCTCTTCTTATCAATTTGAAGTGAATATATAATCATCTGAATGTGTCTAATTTATTGAATTTACAAGTTAAAAATCGATCATGACCTTGAGGTATATCTTTTCTTACAATTACTTAGAAACATTACATGTAGATATAAGGTGTGAGCCTCATTCATACAAAGTAAACCATATACAATGTACTGTCAACTGAATTTGTGTACTTTATTATATTTCCCAGTGGTACGTACACCATAAATCATAAATCCTAAACACTAAATAATTGACCCTAAACCCTAAGTAATTAACCTTAAACCCTAAATAATAAGTCAGCCGTCAACTAATCATAACTCAGCCGTAAAGTGGAAAAGAGTCTTGACTATTCATACTTTTCGGCGGGAGTTTAAGCATGCAAATTTTATTCATTTATCTCGCCACCTTTCGTGTTCTATATCTGTAAATATATATTTCCCTTTTCTTATACCTTCCATCTTCCTTCTTCCATCTCATACTATCTAGAAAAACCTAATCTCATCCAAACCTAGTCCCATTGCATATGTTGTCGGTTTTCCGTCATTAGTCGACAAGGTTAGGGAACAGTGTCAATGCTATACTAAGCTCTGCAGATCGCGATAACCTTCCCATTCTAAACTCTGGTCCGGGTGCCTTGTTTGAAAAAACAAGTACGACATGGTTTAGATTTTTAAGTGTTCTATTGTAGACGATACCGTCGATTTTAGCAGAAGGATGGGTTCATGAGTGGCCGACATACCGCCTCATTCCCGATCATTTTGAGGAACACTAATTTCTTATACGCATTGTAAGGACCATACCTATTATGTGTCCATATTAGAGTTAATTTAATCACTAAAAATTTTGTTATCTTTGTTTTTTTTTGTAGCGAAAAAACACGTAGGATCCGAGGCATAATTTGACAGTTTAGACACATTTTAATATGGTGGCCAAGACGATATTTCGTTCTCAAATGCGCAGGTTGAAGAGGATTTGGCGCATGGTGACGATAAGCCTGAATGGATGCTAAAGAGAGTTTGGCTTTCTCTGGTGGATATGTTTGAAGAGTTTGGACCTTATTATTTTGGTTTTAGAAAGTAATTCGACGTGTTTATCTTGTTTTAACTCAGCCGTTTGGCTTTATTTTGTTTTTGTGTTTTAACTCAGCTGTGAATGTTAATAGCTCAACCGTCTAATTATATAACTCGACTTTCTAATTATATAATTCAGCCTTCTTTGTTTTATAACTCATCCGTCTTTGTTTTATAACCCATTCGTCAAATTATATAGCTCGGCCGTCAAAGTATATAACTCAGCCATCTTTGTTTTATAACTCAGCCGTATCGCTTTATATAACTCAGTCATGAATGTTAATCTAATATATTATGGACATTTCGTATTTCAATGTATAAATAAGTCAGCCGTAATCTAATATATTAGGGACGTTTCGTATTTTCTTGTATAAATAACTCAGTCGTAATCTAATATATTAAAGACGTTTCGTATTTCAATGTATAAATAACTCAGCTGTCGAATTCATATTTCAACATGAAGAATACAGCTGAAACCTAATATCGAGACATTTATAATATCGAGATGATAAACACTTTCCTTTTTCCTTAATACTTTTTTATAATAAAATTAAACGTTGTCATTTTTTTCTTATCTTCTTTTTCTTATAGAGTTGAGAGTTGGGTTCTGAAATTAAAAAGAAAATGGCTTCCTCATCATGCGTTTCAGGTAAGTGGATTTTGATTTTTGATTCCATCAACTGTTTTTATCTAAAATTAATAGGAGTTTATGCAGAAAACTATTACATCCGACATTAGAATGCGGATAGAGGAATGCCGAACAGTGTTGGTGTGGTGAACCCGCTGAAATATTTACATCTTGAAAAACTAAAAATCCAGGAAGATTGTACCATTGCTGTGTAAAAAGATGTAATAAGGTTAGTTTTAGTTCTTATTTAGCATGTTATGAGTGGGATGAGTGTTTGCTGGAAGAGGTTGAAGATATGAAGTCAGTGATAAGAGACATGAAAAACGCATGTCGGAGGTGAGAGTTAATGTTGTTCGGTTAGAGAAAGAGATTGAAGGAATGAAGACGGAATCTGAGAGAAGAGGAGATGAATGTATGAGTGAGATGTGGTGTTTGAGGAATGTGGTGGTTTGTCGATTTGGTTTGGCCATACTTTGCTACTACTACTTATTTGCATAATTATGTTTTATAATCATAAGTTAACATTTATGTTTTATGTAACACAGCCGTAAGTTTTTAAAACTTATCTGTAACGTTTTATTACTCAGCCATAACGTTTTATAACGCAGTTGCAAATGTAATTATTTATAGTTGCTATATCTCAGCCGTAATTATATCAAAACTCAGCCATAATTAAACCAAAACCAAACCATAACTAAAACAAAACTCAGCTATAATTAAACCAAAACTCAGCTATAATTAAAACAAAACTCAGCCATAATTAAACCAAATCTCAGCCATAATTAAACCAAAACTCAGTCATAAAACATTTTCATACATTAATGTATTAGTCCATAAAGTCTACATAATTCCATAGCAAAGATCATCAAAATAATAATGATTCTATAATACATCTTCACCACTCCCTTGTGTCCCTAAAGATGCTCTCAAACTATAGAGATATGTGAAGGAGTTACATGCCACACGTTCAACCACTAACGCTTGAATTTTTTCAGGCATTTCAAGAATCGTGAAACGTTCAACTTTATCTCAAATATGTGAGTTTCTAAGACTTGCGTCGGTATAGAGAGGGGTCAAACTGATTTCGAGATAAACAATTATTGTGTCTAAATAGCGAGTTGAAAAGGTGTCTTGTTCGAGAATACAAATGTGTTTATGTTTATGATATCTGTAACTCAGCCATCACGTTTTGTAATCAGCCCGGTCCTTCCAAAACTCAGCCGTAATTTAACTGTAACTAAACCGTCAAGAGTAAGTTAAATCATAATGTTCCGTATTTTGGACGAGATTTTTAACTCATGACGTTATGTGTTTCAATATTAGCTGATTCCTTCCAAAACTCAGCCGTAATTTAACTGTAACTCAGCCGTCAAGAGTCAATTAAATCACGACGTTTAGTATTATGTGCGGGAATTTTAACTCATGACGCTATGTGTTTCAATATTAGCTGAGTACTTCCAAAACTCAGTAATAATTTAACGTAACTCAGCCGTCAAGAGTAAATTAAATCGTGACGTTTCATATTTTTGGCGGGAATTTTAACGATGTAACTAAAAAAACATTAAAATTCCATAACTCAGTCGTAAACTAAATGTAACTCAGCTGTAATACAAAAAGCATTAAAATCCATAACTCAGTCGTAAACTAAATGTAACTCAGCCGTAATACAAAATCACTAAAATCCATACAACACTTTTATATCGGACAAGTTTTCGCATTATGTCCACTCTGTCGACAACGAGAACATGTATGTTCTTTCCTAGGACGTTTGTTTTCAATTGCAACTTCTAAAGCTGATTTCATTCTATTTTTCTTAGGACTTCAATGTTGTTCACGAATAAACGGGGAAAGCAAGGTTGGTTAGCCATGTTTTCTAGAATTTATTGCATTGAATCAACCGGCATGAACGATTCAGCGTATGCGCTCACCAAATAAGCGCTGTAATAGTAAGGACTACACAGGGATATACGACAAACATTCATGTATTCGACAGCTGCGATTGGATGCACAAATGGTAATTTCTCGTGTTCGAAACGCCGGCATGTGCACTTTCTCCCTTCCAAGTTAACAACATGCAAAGACTCCCTTGAAGATCCATATGTAACTTCAGTGTGATGAGCATCAATCCTTTGTACCGTCAATAGTCTGGTGACAGTAACACGACCCTATTATAAATACATAATAAAAAATTACAACTGACTTATGAACTGTTACGCCTGGTTGATGAACTTTTACGGCTGACTTATGAACTGTTATGGCTGACTTACATGTAGTAGTTTCTCTACACTACGCATATGGGTGGTTGGCTGCGATTTACCATCCTCTCTAGTCACCAAACCATCTGGTCATCAAAACCCATATCGATTTAATAGTTTGACAATGTTAAGACCTCTAGCATTTTCACAGTGTTATGTTCATTGATTCCACTGTGTTCATAGTCAATCGAATTTTACCTTTCGCCCGAGAAATGAACACGCGCCCACAGTCGAACATTAGTTCTTTGGAGGTAGCCATGACATTTAGTATAAATCGCTTCAATCTGCTCGAACATCGCAGTAAAGTCAAGCATATTAAAACATCTGCTGCTTTCTTCACCAGATGAAATACATCTTTTCCTTTGTAATATCCCAAAATATTCTTATATAAATGGTAGGTGAAAATTTGCCGAGAAGCCAATGGATACACATTTCCAAATGCTTTTCCTATAGAGTTATGCATATCCGAGATTATTGCAAGACCCTCGTTGCCATGAATCAAAACTTTAAGTTGCGTAATAAATCAGTGCCAGGAGTCACATTTTCAGTGTCAACTAGACCGAAGGCTATTGGAAAAATCTGAAAGTTACCACCCAGAGCTAGTGCTGTGAGAAGCGTCCCGTTGACAATCACAACTTTTCGAATGAAAGGAAACCCATTAATGCTCACACCAAACACAAGGAACACATACATGACTCTTCCAAACTCATCGATTTGAAGACGCGTAATTATACTTGGATTTGCCTTTCTTATCATGTGTTTCTTGTCGAGATCGATTAGAAGATCAGCTACAGAACATGTATCCGAATTGTAAATACTAATATAAAATGGCGGGAAGCCCCATGTGTAGAAGCACGAACTCTCCAGAGACATCCATCAACTCAACACTTAAGAATGAGTAATTCCAAATTGGATAGCTCTACATTAAAATCAAATTGATCCCTCACTGTAAGAAGTTTCAGTCGTCTCTCTAAATCGGTTTTACTCTCATATCGTTGCCCTACCGCAAGGTTTAGCAAAGACATCTCCAAATTTAGAACCTCCGGATTCCTTTTAGATCTGCTCATCGACAAGTACTGAGATCTCTTCTTAGGAGGTAGCATCGTTGAATCTTCCTCTTGTGTTTGAGACTCACCTTATGAGCTGAAGTTATCATCTTCAGATGACGCACCATCTGAGTCGTCGAACATATCAAATCGTCTTTCAATTCATCATCTTCTTCATATTCTTTGCCTACTTCATCTTCTCCGCCTACTTTGTGTTTTTCTACTTCCACTTTACTTGAGCATTCTCATTGTCGTCGAGTTTCTCCTCCAAACTGAAACCATCGTCGTAACCCCCACTGTCATCTTCGTATCTAGATTCAAGTTCTGAGACTTATACTTCTGAGCTAAAACTGAATAACCTTTACTCTTCTCTCTCGCTTTGTCATTTCGACTGATTTTGCCATCCTTGTTCTCTGTAATTTCCACACAAAGACGTAGCTATTCAATTTTCCTTAGTCTTAGAAAACCTTGCAATTGTCGACTATTGAAGACGTAAACTGGTGGAGTGTCGTGAACCATTGTTTTCAAAGCTTTATTCGAGAACATTTAGCTCAGCTGAATCTGATGCCTCGGCTCATTCAATCTATAATCATCAAGTATCGACTTTACGAGTTCCTTGTGTGTTGTTTCCTCATTTATATGCATAACTCTACACCCTATATTGTTGGCGTTGAATACATATATGCTTTTCTTAATCCAGTTATCAGAAAAAATAATTACAGGATCCATAAGATTTCAGAGAAAGATGAAGAACAAGATGAAGAAGATAGATAAAGAAGATAATGAATGAAGAATAAGACACGACATTTGTAACATAAAACCTTATTATACAATTATAATGTTACTAATGACATGGAAAATAAGAGCTGATGACATGGATGATGACATGGAAAATTAATAAGTCAGCCACCAAATGAACACATAACTCAGCCTTATCATGTCAGCCATCAAGTACAATGTAAGTCAGTCGAAACGTGAATACTACTACAGTAATTAATCTTTCGCTAAAATTTGGGCGAAATTAGGATGGAAAATCTGAAGTCAGCTGTATCATCAAATAAATCAGCCGTCAAATGAATGTTAATCTAACAATTAATCTTTCGCTGATAAGTCAGCCGTAATTAAGCTGAGTTTACTGTTAATCCAATCAATTACGTCTGATTAAATATAACTTAATCGTAACAACCTCCCATAAGTCAGCCAGTTATTTTAATAAATCAACCAGCCGATGATCATTAAATCAATCGCCGAAAATAACTCAGTCGTCTCTTAACAACAACTCAGTCGAATTTTCGACAAATCACCCCGCCGATGTATAAGTCGGCCTTAACTTGTGTACTTAAGTAAGCCGTTATCCCATAAATTAGCTAAATTTCTATAAGTCAGTCGTTACTAACAGCTAACTTATGTCCGTAAGTCAGTCAGTTTCTCATAAGTTAGTCACATTGTTTAACTCAACCGCAACGTGACCATTACTCAGTCGTAACGCAGTTTGTAGCGTTTTACGACTGAGTTCATTAATCTACGTTAGTGATTTCCTACGTGGTGCCGGTTTTTGCTTATGTGGCATTAAAAAGTGATGGCATTCTTGTAAATACATTTTTGTCACAACATAATAAAATGACATGTTGGGTATTGAAAAATGGCAATAATAAAAAAAAATTGTATGAATCTCGTCATATGTCTTAAAATGTGTGCTATTTAAGTCAACTTCCCAAGAAAATATAGCCAACATTCGTGTGTTTTTAGTATATTCTACCTTCCTTATGTTGATATATATAAACAATTTTATATATTATACTAATTGACATTCGCTAATTTAAAATTATCAGATAACATAATTAAACAAGACATCATAGTTTCTTCCATATCAGCTCTTTTGATTACAATGATTACATTTACACCCAATCATAAACCAAGATTAACCTAAATTTATAAATAATTGATCAGTTCCTATATCACTTGAACCAAAAAATTGAAAACTAGAAGCAAAACCGGAACCAAACAAAAGCTATAAAAAACAAAGTGGAACTAAATGAAAACTGAACTTCTATGTCTAAAGATCCCTTATATATTAAAGTAGGAGCATTTTTAAGAACTAACTTTAAAAGTGTAAGTTAAGAGCATCTCCAACAGACCCTTATCCCCTCATTTTTTGAAGTTTTTTGCTCTCCAACAGACCCTTATCCCCTCAAATTTTAAGGGGATGAACAGTACACCCTCAAATTTGAGGGGGCACTGTAGCGCCCCTTAAAACACTATTCACTTTTCACTTTAGTCCTTCTATTTATATATGTTTAGTGATTGTGTACTTATTATTTCTTATTTGGCATTTTACTACTTTAATTATATCGTCACTTCAATATTATAATTGTGGTATTATAAAATTATTTTAAATAATATTAATATGTTAATAAATATTGTATACCAATATATACTGAAGGTCTTGTGCCTCTTCGCGAGCCTGATACACTCGTGGGCTTCGAGTTTTTTCGTCTGGGCTTCTCGACATTAAGGCCTGCAAGGAAGCATAGACTTAGGTTGATAATTATGTTTCCTATATGATTAAGGATTAATTGTTAATCCTAATCATAAAAGGGGTTACATATTTATGCAGTATAAATAGATAGCTTAGTGCTTAGGTTTAGGTAAGAAAAACATAAGTTCTCTCTTGTGGTTTTGAACACGTGATTAGTGCAAGCTTTAATAAGACCAACATCGATTCTCTACAAGTGGTATCAGAGCTCAGGCTAAACTAGATCCAAGTACAGAGATTCGAGGACAAGATTGAATAAAGCTACCAACAAGAATACTTATCTGGTGTGGTAAGAAGATCTCCGCTCGTGTGTATTGAAGTTTGAAGATCACAGCGCGTTACATCAACCTGCAAACAAAGAAACAAAAGTTTTCAGGTTAACAGAGAGATGGAAGCAACTTCAGGAAAATTTGAAGTAGAAAAGTTTGATGGGAAAGGTGACTTTGGTCTCTGGAAATACAAGATGTTATGTCAGCTTGAGATTATCGGGTTAGGGTCAGTTCTTAAAGAGAAAACTTCTGCTACAGATGCTGATGATGGTGGACAAAAAGACACTAAACCTGATCCTAAAGAGCAAGACCGAGAACTACGAACAAAGAATTTGATCAGCATGTGCCTATCTGACCTAATTCTTCGCAAAGTCATGCATGAACCAACAGCATTAGCTATGTGGAAGGCTCTGGAAGCCGAGTATCAAACCAAGACGTTACCTAATCGAATTTACATGAAGCAAAGATATGCAGGTTTCAGAATGGATGAACATAAATCTATTGAGGAGAATTTAGACGTGTTCCTGAAACTTGTGGCTGATCTAGCAAGCCTAGATATTAAGATTAGCGAAGAAGACCAAGCTATTCAGATTCTAACAAGCTTACCTAAGCAGTATGAGTCTCTCGTGGATGCTCTCAAGTATGGAAGCGGGAAGGAGACATTAACAGTTCGAGATGTTACAAGTTCAGCCTACTCTAAGGAAGTAGAGTTAAGGGAGAAGGGATTACTTAACAGATCTAAAGGGAACTCTGAAGGCCTGTTCGTTAGCAACACGAGAGGGAGGAGTGAGAAGAAAAGCGATAAGACCTGGAGAGCAAGATCAAAAAGTAAACCAAGATCACAATCAAGACCAAAGTTCTCAAAAGAATGTTGGGTGTGTGGCAAGGAAGGACACTTCAAAAGACAATGTCCAGAAAGGAAAAATCAAAAAACACCTACCTCAGTCAACATAGCTGAAGAAAAGGAGCAGCCATTGGTTCTAACAGCAAGTCAACAGGACACAAAAACTGAGTGGGTGCTTGACTCAGGTTGTACATTCCATATCACTCCAAACAAAGATGTCTTATTTGATCTTGAAGACATAGAAGGTGGAAATGTTTTAATGGGGAACAATACTATTAGTGAGATTAAAGGTATAGGGAAGATAAGGATCATGAATGATGATGGGTCAAATGTGATCCTCACTAATGTGCGTTACATGCCAACTATGGGCAGAAACCTTATTTCCTATGGTGCATTGGAGAAGATGGGATGTAGATACGAAGGAAAGGACTTTATGGTGCAGTTTTACAAAGACAACAAGAAGGTTATTTCTGGAAAATATTGTGATGGCTTGTATTACTTACAAGGGACAGTATTAAATGGTGAAGCTGCAGTTGCAAGGTCTGATATCGATATGACCAAGAGATGGCACTCTAGACTCGGTCATATGAGTCAAAAAGGAATGAACATCCTAGTCAAAGAGGGATATCTAACCGTGAAAGAGGTAAAGACATTGGAGTTTTGCGAGAATTGTGTTTTGGGAAAGGCACACAAGTTAAGCTTTCCTAAGGGTAAACATACATCTAAAGAAGTCCTAGAATACATTCACTCAGATTTATGGGGTTCACCTTCGGTGGTTGAGAGTCTCGGGGGCTGCTACTATTTTGTTACATTCATTGACGATTTTTCAAGGAAAGTTTGGATCTACTTCCTGAGATCAAAGGATGAAGTGTTTCACAAATTCAAAGAATGGAAAGCAAGCGTAGAAACAGAGACAGGGAAGAAGGTAAAGTGTCTTAGAACGGATAATGGGCTGGAATTTTGTAATACACAATTGGAGACTTTGTGTAAGGAGGCAGGAATTAAAAGACACAGAACATGCGTTTACACTCCACAACAAAATGGAGTATCAGAACGCATGAACCGTACCATTATGGAGAAGGTTAGATGTATGTTAACAGAAGCAGGCTTAGAGCAAAAGTTTTGGGCAGAAGCGGCTTCTACAGCAGTTTACTTAATCAACCGATCTCCTAGTACAGCTATCAATTTTAAACTACCAGAGGAGGTGTGGTCTGGAGTTAAAACAGACTTAAATCATCTAAGGAGTTTTGGATGTACAGCTTATGTTCACGTGACTCAAGCCAAAACCAGTCCAAGAGCAGTAAAAGGCGTTTTCATGGGATATCCTAAAGGAACTAAAGGCTACCGAGTCTGGTTGCCAGAAGAACTAAGATGCACGGTCAGCAGGAACGTGATCTTTAACGAAGAAGAGATGTTTAAAGACATAATAGGAACCAGTAAGGAAAAGCAGAAACAAAAGAGAGTATCATTTAGTCCAGAGTTGATTCAAGGACCATCAAACACAGCTACGGACACTGAAACAGAGGATACGGTTCAAGGTGGAGTTTCTCCAAAATCAAACTCGGAAAATGAATCCTCAAGTTCAGAAAGTGAAGAAGAAACCATGGAAGCTACACAGGAAAATCTAAACAACTACATTCTTGCAAGAGATAGAGTCAGAAGAGAAATTAAGAAACCCTCCAGGTTTGACGATTCTGATTGCGTGGCTTATGCTCTAGCCACAGCAGAAGAGATTAATATGGATGAACCCAAATCCTATTCTGAAGCAAGAAGGAGTAAAAACTGGAAATTTTGGAATGAAGGAATGAAGGAAGAGATGGATTCATTGGAAAAGAATAAAACTTGGAAACTTGTGAGAAAACCAGAAAATAAAAGAATTATTGGTAGCAAGTGGGTTTTCAAGTTAAAGGAAGGTATTCCGGGAGTTGAGAAGCCAAGATACAAAGCAAGGCTAGTAGCTAAAGGTTTCTCACAGGTAGAAGGCATTGACTACACAGAGGTGTTTGCACCAGTGGTAAAACACGTATCAATCAGGATCATGTTGTCACTGGTTGTAAACTATGATCTGGAGTTGGAGCAATTAGATGTAAAAACAGCCTTTCTATACGGGACACTAGATGAGGAAATTTATATGTCGCAACCAGAAGGATTCACTGAAGAAGGAAAGGAAGAACAAGTTTGTCTGCTGTTAAAATCCCTTTACGGATTAAAACAGTCACCAAGACAATGGAATAGAAGGTTCGATGAGTTTATGAAGGAACAAGGTTTTGAAAGGAGCCTCTACGACCCGTGTGTCTACATGAAAGGGTCAGACCTACTTCACATGGTTTATCTATTGATCTACGTTGATGATATGTTAATAGCATCAAAAGTCTCTAAAGAAATACAGAAGATCAAAGATAGTCTGAAGAAAGAATTCGAGATGAAGGATCTTGGAGCAGCTTCAAGAATACTTGGAATGGATATCATTAGAGACAGAAAGTGTGGAACTCTAAAGCTATCACAAGGAAAGTATTTACAAAAGGTGCTAGAGACATTTAACATGACAGAGAGTAAGGCCGTAGTTACTCCAATTGGACCACAATTTAAACTTAAGAGTTTAACACAAGAAGAAGAAGAAGTAGAGTCAAGGTACATGAATGAGGTTCCATATGCTTCAGCCGTTGGCAGCCTAATGTATGCAATGGTGGGATCTAGACCGGATCTATGTTTTGCAGTAGGCCTAATAAGTCGCTATATGGGTAAACCAGGAAGACAACATTGGGAAGCAGTTAAATGGGTGATGAAATACCTTAAAGGAGCTCTAAAATCAGACTTAACATTTACCAAGGGAGAAAGTTTTTTGGTGCAAGGGTTTTGTGATGCAGACTATGCAACAGATTTAGATAGGAGAAGGTCTGTTACTGGTTATGTTTTTCAAGTTGGAGGCAACACAATAAGTTGGAGGTCAGGCCTCCAACACATCGTGGCACTATCAACAACTGAATCTGAATATATGGCACTGGCAGAAGCATTTAAAGAAGCTCTATGGCTTAAAGGGTTTGTCAGTGAGTTAGGATTCAAACAAGATGATGTGAAGGTTTTCTCAGATTCACAGAGTGCTATACACTTAGCTAAAAATGGGGGATTTCATGAAAGAACTAAACATATTGATACTAGACTACACTTTATGAGAGATGTAATCGAAGCCGGAGATGTTACAGTTCACAAAGTTCATACGTCTATCAATCCTGCCGATTTCCTAACTAAATGCGTACCTGGAAAGAAGTTTGAAACATGTTTGGAACTTCTCAAGGTCCTGCCTTGATAGGATGTGTGTGGCTGCAGGTAACAAAGCTGTCGAATTGTTTACCTCGCAGGAAAAAGCCACACAAAAGGAATCAGTATTTTAAAAAAAAAAAATCATACTGATGGTTTCGGCAGGAATAATAAAGCTTGAAGGGGATGAGTTTCAGAAGATTACCTTTTGAAGTTATAGGAAGAAGCGGTCTATACAAGGAACCTGCAAAACAATTATACTAGTTAAAAGTTTGTTTTGTGGGATAAACTTAAAGTCAGGTTTAAGAGTAAGACTACTCGGTCGAATACCTGAAGGAAGAAGTCGATGGTGATGAGACGTCAACACCGCGAGCTAAAAGTTAAACACAAATCGTGTTTGATATTTATTCTTCATAAAAGGTTTATAACAGATGTATAGAATAATCAAAAGGAAAAGGTGTTACCTTTTGGGGTTTTATCAATCGGATGTTTCTTATGGTCATCCATGAGAAATCCGGTACCTAGATAACACAAGGGTTACAAAGATCTTAAAGAACTCATGGAAAGTCAAGCTGGAGCTACAATCATGTTTAGGGTTTTGTTCAAAAGTGTCTAAAGAAACAGACAAATGAGACCTGAGATTACCTTGGTGGAAGCGGTTAAAGCTAACGCCGGTAAAGACAAGAGACATCGGCGGCGGACCATGTCTTGGTCTCGGAGAATCGAAGAAAGATGATGAACAGAAGCAAGAAGAGAGACAAAGAATCAGAGAAGATCGCATGCGACACAGGCGAGGCAGCTTCGGAGGGTCACGGAGAAGACAAGGGTCGATTTGATGGGATCTTGTCGGCATTCACGGAATCAAGAAGAGGATGGTGTTCGGCGCGAGCTAAAGGAAGAAGATCGGAGGTTGCATGCAGCTCCGGCAGACTGAGCAAATCGATACTTGGTGGTGATTTTAGTTGTCGGCAACAGAGAGAAGTGAAGGAGACGAAAGGAGAGAGACTCGAAGAGGCAAGGTGGAGATTGAAGGTCTTGTGCCTCTTCGCGAACCTGATACACTCGTGGGCTTCGAGTTTTTCGTCTGGGCTTCTCGACATTAAGGCCTGCAAGGAAGCATAGACTTAGGTTGATAATTATGTTTCCTATATGATTAAGGATTAATTGTTAATCCTAATCATAAAAGGGGTTACATATTTATGCAGTATAAATAGATAGCTTAGTGCTTAGGTTTAGGTAAGAAAAACATAAGTTCTCTCTTGTGGTTTTGAACACGTGATTAGTGCAAGCTTTAATAAGACCAACATCGATTCTCTACATATACTAATATTAATATAAGTATAATTTAAATATATTATTTCACACAATATATTTCCAAAATTTAACACAAATACAAAATTATAACACAATCATAATATTTTACATCAAAATAAAAGTTTCATAAACTGAAATATTACACAATAAAATATATCTTACAATACTAATATTCAAGTAAATCCATAAGCTGAAATATTACACATTGAAATGCTTTGATTGAGTATATATGGGAGCATTACGGAAGCAATCGTATTGATTAGTGTTGTATTTCATATATATATATTGTAATTTGAATTGTTTGTGTTTTATTATTATATGTAATTTTATGTTTTCTATCTTTTATTATAAATAATTTGATGTTACATTTAAATCTGTTTACTAATTATGTCAATATTATATATTAATGTGTGCTTATTGTTTATTTATTAAATTTTAATGATTACAATTAACTATTAAGTAAATTGAGGACTAAAATGTAAAATATAAGTTTTTAAGAGAAAAAATTTGAGGATCACCGTTGGAGAACACTCCCTCTATCCCTTTATTTTGAGGGTGGACCCCATAAAAATGAGGAGCTTGTTGGAGATGCTCTAATAACAAAATTGGAATTATGCTTATGTGTCAGCATATTAGGCATTCTCACATCCCTATTATAGAAACACTTTTATTACTAGATTATTACATAAATATGCCATTCGACATCCCATCACTTGTATCATTTATTGATATATATATATACTATCACAGAAACTATACATTCGTACACTCATTGTATAAAAGTTCGTACACTCACTACATTTTCAAAATACAAACGAATAGTGAAGTTCACTCTCTTCTTTAAAACATATATAAACGTTATTTTGATCCCTTATAGTAATTACTTGGTACAAGAAAAACCTTTCTATCATCCCATATTTTCGAATTGTTCGCTTTAACAAAAAATTTGGACTATGATATATTTTATGTTTTATACTTTTGATTATGATATACTTTAAGTTTTATATTTTTTTATACTTTTAATTATATCTGTTTAGAGTTTTGATTATATAGCATATAATCTAACTATAGCAAACACAAAAAAAACTATACAAAACTTAAGGTTAACAAAGTAATGTATTTTAAATACCTGAATATCAACTCGGCGTTAAATCAACATATTCACTGAATACTATTAAATTACAGAATATAACGGTAAGAATCTCATTGACTATAAGAACTAACAAAATCGGTTTATATTCGTTACAACCACAAACAATTAAAATATCTTACCGAATATGGAGACTACCAAATCCACATCGGTTTTTATATCCTAAATTAACTTCACGAAGAATTTTGGTGATAAAAATATCACTGATTATATGTACTAACAAATCTCATTGTATTCCAGCATTATATGGTGACAATACTATAATCTACTGATAGAAAATATATGAACTAAAATATCTATAATTATTCATATAGACATCCATGAATAACAAGTTTTTTAATGGTACCAAATCAATGTTAACAATTAATTAGATAATCATAACCATTTCAACAAATAAATATCGTTCTTACAATATCAATACTAATAAAATCTAAGCAAAATTTTGGACCCAACTTGATTTTAGATAGAATTTTTTTTAAAAAAAATTGTACACTATAATATTTCCAAATTTTTAAAAGTGTATCTACCTATATTAATATCTATCAAAATATCCTAATAATTTTAATATCTATCTCTAATTTGTATATAAATCATATATCATTTGGTAAAACTAATATAAAAGTATATTACAAGAAAATATATATACAAATATGTTTTAATCAATGTATTAAAACCCTACCCAAATATTAACCAGATATTTTTACTTATTGGGCTATTGAGTAATTTTCATATATAATAATATCTCTCAATATTAAAAAATACAAAAAATGTTTAAACCATATAGTAAAGTTTTTTTTTTCATTTCACATAAAATATAAAAATATAATTTAAACAATTTTTTTAAAACAAGTTGGAGTTACGACATATGATAAAAATAAAATACGATTAACATCAATTAGTATTTAAATATTCAATGCAAACATTGAAATTAAATTTTAAAAACAACAATTTTAATCAAATTAGATCAGATTACATATCGGTTCAACTGGTGAGCCTCAAGTCCTATCAAACTTTTGTGTGTGTTTATTGGGTTTTAAATAGTGGATATTTATTGAAACCAAAGCTGGTATTACATATAGGATCACCGGGTGTACCGGTTCATCTGCAGGTATGAGTCAGGTTTAAAAGCGCTGATTTAATTGCAAAAATATTTCAAATAGATAAAAATCTTACAAATTAACAAAAAATTTGTTACATTATTAATAAAAAAAAATCATCTTAAAATATTCCATGTTTTCACCAAAACCTAATCCCCTTTCACCTATTTTTTCATCCATATTTTTAAAGTTAAAACACATGAGTATTGTTTGTTTTTAAAAAAATGTTACTGGCCATAAAAATGAAAATGAGATAAGCTTTCAACCACTTAGTATTGGGCCTAAATCAGTTATCTTGCTATTACAAAAATTAGAAAAATATGTTTTCAACTCAAATTGTCAAAATAGTAAAACTTTTCCAGTGTGGAAAATGTAATACAACGTTATAATATACATAATCACAAGTATGTAATTTAAATATTTATATAGCTAAATTATAATAAACACAATGTTAATTAAATTATAATGTACATAATCACAACTTTGTAATATAAACCTTTTTATAATTATCTCATTCTGTACAGGGTGCGGGTCACTACTTAGTAACTATATTAATGAATAAACAGACATGTTAATAAATTTGTTAACAAAAAAAATACTTCTACGTTTTCAAAACGCGAGTCAAAATCTATTTCTGTTTAAAATGCAAACAAACGACCGGTAAATGTATAAAATGAAGAAAAATAATCAGTGATTGCGTGTTGAATCACAACCACTATATGTGAACGTGTTTTAAACCATTTCTATATAAATGTTTCTCTTAAATATATTTTAGATATGAAAAGATCTAGTAATTAAAAAATATTTGAGCTATGTTTAGTATTAAACCATTTAGTATAAGAGCAAATCTCTCAAATAGTCATATTCAAGTTTTTTTTGTCATAAAAATAGTCTTTAAAAAAGGTAAATAATAACAATTTTTATTTTAAAAATTTTAATATTTTTTTTAATTTAAACTTCATCTCCAAAGCTTCACCTTATAACTCTAAACCCTAAATCTAAATTAGTTAACCCAATGACATAATTATATATATATATATATATATATATACACCCTTAAATAAAACTTATTTCGGTCATTTTTCTTTTTAAAAGTTATTTTTGTAACAAAAACATTTTTATAGCTATCATAGGATATTTCTCTTAGTATAATTTTAGTTATCTTTCCAAATTTTGATGAACTTTTCAAAAGCTTACAACTATGTGATATTTTGCCGTACGTTAGCATGCGTTCTATATGTGATCACTTTTCCGGTAAATTTGGTTGGCTTACAGAAAGATAGAGATAATCGAGAAGCATAGTCCTGTATGATCAGGGGTCCTCGGCAAGGAATTATGCTTAATGTAAAATAGAGAAGTTGTAGAATAAAAACAATGAGTTTTGTCTCTTCATATTCTAAGAGTGTAGAATTCAGCAAACAAAACCAGATATTGAGAGCCTGATTTTCTTGCTTTTAATCTCTCTTTAATTTTCTTGTTTTCTATCTTGGCTTGGAAATAAAAATCAAACTAGATGCTTAGAAGTGTTTAATAATCCAAAAACAAATCTTAGGATGGGAGCCAAGTTAGAGAAACTTAGCAGCAACGTACTGTTCTCAATCCTCCCTATAAATAAGGAACTTGAATATCCAAACTAACCACCTCAAGAAATCCTCAGCCTCACACCTCGAACACATCAATGGCCTCCATGGACGCTATTAACCGCCCGATACCAACTCCAGACCATGACACGACAGTAGTTGTTGTTGTCTTTGTCTCTCTAGGTTGCGTTATGTTCTTGGCGTTTCTAGCGTTTGTCATTTGTTTCATGATCAAGAAGAAATGCAAAAAGAACAATGATAAAAGTGAGATAGTTCGTGTGGATGAGCACTATAAGATGAACGAAGCTATAGTCGAGGGACCTCATGGACCAGAGGCAGTGGTACTATCTGTTGAGGATGATGTTCATATTGAAGATTTAGTGGGGAGAAAAAGTGGGAAAGACGGTGTAGTTGGATCTTCCGGTTCGTAAATATGCCTTCACTCATAATATTTCCACTTTACATTTATAATTAATTGTCTCTGTATGAATATGTATCATTCGTTTGGTAAAATAAAAGGCGTCCGAGATATTCATATATATATTTCTTGGAAGATGGTAATAAGTAAAACTTCCTAGGTGATATTATAGACCAGTTGTAATATATGTGGGGTTTAAATTTCTTTGAGACTGAAATATTATTGTACATCCTGATTTTTGTTATATGATTAAACACTTAATAGAATTAACTTGACTACCTATGTCATCAAAATGCAATTACCTTTTCGGTCACACATCCATTTAGAACTCTAAAGTTAAGATGATATATAGGGAAGTGATTCGCAATACCGTTTGAGTGAGGTCAAAGCATGGTGAAAGGTCATGTGGTGATTGCAAGGTCAATAAACAAGACTTTTGAGCCTTCAAAAAATTAATGCACTGCCTATCGCACGGAAAGGAGCACATGGGCCGAGTGAATGAGAACAAGAAGCCTATTAGCCGTGGGCCGTTGGGGTGTTACAAGTGCTATTAGAGCCGAACCCAGAAGAGTGTGGAGTCAAGTGAGGGCTTACACTAATATGGGTAACGAGCTTGGGTACAATGAGGATGTTGCATTCTGTGAAAGGGGGTGAATTGTAACATCCCGGTTTGTGATATATATGGAAATTCTTAAAAGAATTGATTTGGCTACATATGTCACTAAAATGCACTTACGTTTTAGGGCACACATCCGTTCAGAACTACAGAGTTAAGCGTGCTTGAGCTGGAGTAGTGAAAGGATGGGTGACCTACCGGGAAGTCATTTGCGGTATCGTGTGACTGAGGCCAAAGCATGGGAAAAAGTCATGTAGAAATTGCAGGGTCAGAAAACAAGACTTTCGAACCTCTGAAAAATTAATGCACCGTCCGTCGCACGGAATGGGCCCACATACTGAGTGAGGGGGCGTGGGAGGTCTATTAGCCGTGGGTGGTCGAGGCACTACAAGTTGTATCCGAGTTGAACCCAAACGAGTGTGGAATCCTATGAGGACTCACACAAACATGGGTAATGATCTTGGGGCGCAAAGAGTTGCATTATGTGAGACGGTGTTAGTTGTAACATCCCGGTTCATGGTACATGGAAAGGTTTAAGAGAATTGATTTGGCTACCTATGTCATCAAAGTGCACATACCTTTTCGGTAACACATCCATTTACAACCCCCAAAATTAAGTGTGCTTGGGCTAGAGTAATGAAAGGATGGGTGACCTAACATGAAGTGATTTTCGACACAATGTGAGTGAGGTCAAAACACTGGGAAAGATAATGTAATGATTGCTGAAGCAGTAAAAAGACTTTGAGCCTCTGAAAAATTAAAGATCCCCGTCGCAAGGAATGGGGCCCACATACTGAGTGAGCGGGCGTGGGGAGGCCTATTAGCCGTAGGCGGTCGGGGTGTTAGAAATGGTATCAATCTTTGTGTTTTAAACCCATTTTTTCTGACCCTCCTCCTCCTCCTCATGTGCTTATGGTTCGTCGTTCGTCAAAACGCCGTCGGGCTTCAAAGTTTTCCAGAGCCAAGGAGTCGATTGGGGCAAGTTCAAGAGACATGGAGAGAGAGAGAGAGAGAGAGAGAGAGAGAGAGAGAGAGAGAGAGAGAGAGAGAGAGAGAGAGAGAGAGAGAGAGAGAGAGAGAGTGGAGGTTTCGGACTTAGCGACCACTCGTAGGACCGTCGGGATGACCGGTTCTCCAATGTCGGAAGATGGTCCTCATTGCCTAGCGCATAGCATCTATGAGTTCTTGATCTTGATTTTTGAGTGATTTGTCCTCTGCCTCATGGGTTGATTGTGGTGAACTCGGCTCTTCTAGGAAGAGGTCTAAAGAGGCAAAGCCAGCTCGGCTAGGACCGGGGGAGTATGCTATATCTTTTGAAGCTCATGCTTATGTTTTTTCTCTGGAATTACATTTCATCTTATGCTCGACTCTGTCGAAAGTACTGTCTGGCCAGTGACCCTGTATTTTCAGAGGAAGAGATGTACTCTGAGCATGACACTTATGAAGGTGTCTGTAATTCAAATGCCTTTGTACGTCTCTCTATATTGTTTCTCTTCTTTTACTTTGAATTTTGATGGTAATTTTTTTCATGTGCACCTTATGAGCGAAGTGAATGACCTTGCGTTCGATTGCAAACAGCAGATTCATGCCTCCTTTGAAAAGGTTATCAAGGTCGAGGACAAAGCCTCTCTAAGTCTTGAAGAAATGAAGGCCAAGCAGCTCAAGAATAAGGAGGCTTTGGAGCATATCACCGTTCTGGATGCCGAGGTAACAGCCTTGAAGGAAGAGGTCAGGGGGCTCGAGAGCCTGGGATCTTTCTATGATTTTGTTGAGGAGGTGCATGGTTTAGCTCATCAGGCCAGAGTGGCTGCTCAAAAACAGAATGCTGATCTCCAAATAAAACCCAAAGATGTTATTGAAAAGACCCGTGAAGTCGAGGCACGCATGGACCTGTCGGTGAAGGATCTTGAGGAGGAAGTTTATAGCATGAATTTCCTAAGATCAGAAGACGTACGAAAGCCAAGCTATCTGCTCTTTGTGCTGTCGATGTAGAGTTTGCAGCTCATTTATAGAGGACTGGACAAGATTTTAGTTATTTGAAGGATGTCCAAGAAAATGCTCTTCTGGTTTCAGCGTTGACCAGTTGCATTAATCTTATTAAGGATCTTACGCAGCATGGTTACTCTTGGTTAGATAAAGAGCAAGCGAAGCTGGAACAGTCTCTGGTAAATTTCAAAGCCGAACTTAATGAAATGGAGGTGATAAGGCCCGATCTAGAAAGGGATCTCAGGGTTGTTCTTATTCCTGAAGAATGTTCCATTGACTAGTAGTTTGATCGCTCCTCCTGTTACGGACAATGGTCACGAGGGCTGACTTTTTGTTTCCCTTTTGTTTTATTTCTGGATATTTGAAGTGCCCGAGAGGGTTTCATCCGAACAAGTGCCTGAAAAGGATTTTACTGTAACGCCCTGACCGCCCACGACTAATGGGCCTCCCATGCCCACTTTCTGAGACTGTGGGCCTCATTCCGTACGATGGACGATGCGTTAACTTTTTAAAGGCTCGAAAGTTATGTTTACAGATGACCTTTTCCCGTGCTCTGGCCTCACTCGCACGATATTGCAAATCACTTCCCGGTAGGTAACCCATCCTTCTACTAATCCAGCGTAAGCACGCTTAACTCTAGAGTTCTAAATAGATGTGTGACGAAGAAGGTAAGCGCACTTTGGTGAGATAGGTATTCAAATCAATTCTCTTAAGCCTTTCCAAATAGACAGGAAATCAGGATGTTAAAATACACCTCCACTCGCAGAGCACAACATCCCCATTGTTCACCATGACATGTCTCAAGACGCCTCTCGGGTCAGAACCGATATGGCTAACCAGCTCTGATACCACTTGTGACGCCCTGACCGGCCACAAAAAAATGGGCCTCCCACGTCCGCTCTCTCGTCCTGTGGTCCCCATTCCGTATGATGGGGGTGTGTTTAATTTTCAAAGGCTCGGAAGTCATGTTTACTGACCCTGCAATTAGCACATGAACTTTTCACCTGCTTTGGCCTCACTCGAACGATATTGCGAATTAATTCCCGATAGCTCACTCTTCATTCCACTTCTCCAACATAGGTATGTTTAACTCTAGAGTTCTAAACGGATGTGTGACAGAAATGTAAGTGCACTTTGATGACATAGGTAGTCACATCAATTCTCTTAAGCCTTTCCAAATATACCAGAAATCGGAATGTTACATTTACCTTAATAATTTCGCTTCCCATAGTAGTTTCTATTTTAGTGTCACTTATGATTTTGAGATCGTATTTGCAAGACCTTTGTTATTGTGTTACAAGAGGCACCAAATGTAGGAAGGCCTGAATTACTTCTGGTCTATAATAAGTGTAAATTAGATTCGGCTTATCATATATCAGAATTGGTTTTAGGTGTGAGCGATTCAACTTATCCTTTTGCCACTTGAGCATTATTTTGGATGCTTGGTAGTTTTTGTATTTCTCAAGTGTTTGCGTTGGTAGCCAAATTTTTTGTTCAAAATAGGCATGCTTAAGCTTACGCAGGGCACAGTGAATGATCTCAATAAATGCTTTTCACGAGAATGGGTGTCGTTTCACCAAGGCACCTATGAGAGATGCACAAAAGAGACCGGACTACCTGGCCAGGGCGTCGATATAAAGAGCGAGTGACTCTACCAAATGGCTTTATAAAATTATAAAATCTTGTGAAGCTAGGGGAAATTTTCAGTATTTATATTAAGAATCCGCAATGAAATATAAGTTAGGAGCTCGTATTTAATTAGAGATAGGGAGCTTGTGTTATGAATTTGGAGCTTAAAGAGCTTGTATAAAATTGGAGCTAGGAAGCTCGTAAAGAGTTTGATGAAAAAATGTATTTCATTTTTTTTAATATTTGTACCTAAAATGGGTTGCCTACATATCCAAAATGGGATCAAGCCTTGCTGTAGTTCACTTTTATTAGAATATAAGGTTCATGGAACCGTTTTTTAAAGCTCTTCGAACTCCTTCTAACCCTTTTTGTCCTCCTCGACTTTTTGTTGTTTAGCTGCTTGTTCAGGCTCTGGTTGTGGTCGGCTAGGTAGTTTAAGCAGACGTTCATGAATGTGGCATACACTTTTTGCCTTTGATTTCCGTATATCGTAGTTACGCCTCCAACTGTTGGAAATTTGATGAACTGGTGGTAGGTTTATGGGACAGCTCTAATTCCATGTATCCAAGGCATTTCAAGGATACTTTTATACATTCAGGGGAAGCGATAATTGTGAACTTAGTATTCAGCATTAATACTTCGACGTAGGTTGGTAATCTTATGGTTTCAAAAGAACTTCGTGTGGCACCGTTGAAATCGGTTAGGGCCTGCCTAGATGGTTTCATTTATTGGTTGATTAGTTTCAACTTGTCCAGTTTCTTTATAGATCACATTTACCGAGCTTCCAATATCGACTAACAACCTGGTTATCTCATAGTCCACCAGATTAATTCTATCACCAGTGTGTCGTTATGTGGCCAATATAAGTTTGATGTTTCTTTGTTCTCGAATTTTATGAATGTGTTATCTTCAACCATCTCCCTAGATTTTGTGGATATAGAATTTACTTTCCTGCTGTAACCTTTGAGTGCTCTTACAGAATCATCGTAGAAGGGGTTTCCTCCTATTATCACGTAAACTCTTTTTCTTGAGGTTGGTGGTCCTGGTGCGTTTGAGCTCTTGTTTTCCCAATCTATCTTAATGATATGTTTTTGGCTTCTTTTAATTTTGAAATAGCTTCTTAGAATTTTGTAATCCTTATTTATGAAATTTGGAGAAAAGATAGCAAACCGTGACAATCTTGAATTTATGTCATTCTCTGTTGTGTTAATCACACTTTTTATCTGAATTATCTATTTGTTCTCTTTTCTGTTCAATGTGCTTGACCTCGGTTGGCTTGACCATGGTCTTCAAGTTTCCTTCTCCTCGTTATCGTCAGATTTATCTTCTTCTCTAATTTTGAAAGATCAATCTCTGGGATTTCCGTCTCTCCTTGGTCCACATCTCCTCTATCAGTCAAAATTATCTTCATGCGTCCTATCTTTGGGTTCTTAGATCAATGCATGTTTTTCGGCAAGAGATTTCTTCTCTTCTTCCATTTCCATGTACCTCAAATCTCGGTGGAGATTGTCCTCCAAGGTGGCAGGCTTGTTGAGCATGAGTTCTTCAGGGAAGCATGATTCAGGCATACGGCATTTTGTAACACATATATCCATGTACTTTCACTCAGAAGGATGTTGAAG
>CAJHQQ010002560.1:0-62413 GCA_905132885.1 Moricandia moricandioides
CTGTAGCACCCCCAATCCTGAATAAGGATTGTGTGACTGACCATGGTTCGAGGAAATGAACTGAGGATCATTGAGATCAAGTTAAGTACGTTCCATGGTCAGTATATAGTTAAGTCATAAGGACTTAACCATAAGAAAGGGAGAGAAACGAGTTAGAAAGGCCGGAACAAGTGTTTGGGCAGCTAGACCGAGTGTACGGTCAGCTCAACCAGCTAAACACAGCTCGACCAAGCTCAGTTCAGCTCAACACTACCTAGGTCAGCTCATTCAGCTGAGCTACCTGCTCAGTCAGCTGGACCAGCTGGTGATCAGCTCATCTCAGCTGGACGGAGTGTTTTGGGTTCTGGGCGGTTGGTCCGGGTCCGGGCCGGTGGCGGGCCAAGGTGGTCCGGCCATGTGGTTAGGGGCCTGGTGGACCCTTGGGATAGGCCATGGGCTAAGTCTGGAGGGTCTGGGTCGTGGTTGGGCTGGGTATCGACCCATTAAAGGCCTGATATGGGCGAATGGTTGCGAGTGGTCAAGGGTTGCACCCTATCGACCAAGTGGTGCCCTTTCACCCAAAAGTTGTGTCCGTTCGAGGGGCAAAACTTACCCCCTGGTCCTCTATAAATAGGTGTCCTCCCTGCACGTTTTTATCATTCAGTTTCAGAGAGAAACACACAGAGAAAACGTGAGAGAGAGAGAGAGAGAGAAGAAGAGAGAGAGTTCTCGGCCAAAAAGTGGGCCGATTGTGGTGGTGATCTTTCCGGCGAGTGTAATCGTATGGGAAAGGATTTCCGATCAGGGATGGGGAAGTCTGATAAGGGGAAGAACGTGGAAGACCCTAATGTGGTTTCCAAGGTAGGCAATGGGCCGTGGGTATCATGGTGCATGCGGTTAACCCTTGTGGTCAAACTGATGTTCCGATTGGTCCCATTGTTGCATCCGATTCCTCTTAGTCTTGATTCCATCCTTTCTTCATCTTCTCTTTCTGTTCATACACGAAGAGGTGTGATGGTTGGATCATGGGTTCCGGCCCTGATCATAATCGATCCACATCCCAACCGCAACCTAGACCAATGGGTCGGTTATGCGGGTCAGTCCGGATCGTGCCGAGTATGGCCGGTGGTCTGAATGTTTGGAATGTCCTAAAGGGTACGAGTTGCCAAAGGGTACGAGTTGCCAAGGGTCATGAGTGCCAAAGGTAATGAGAGTCCAAAGGGTAAGAGTAACGAAGAGGTACGAGTTACCAACGGTTGCGAGTGTCAAGAGGTACCATAGACCAATGGGTGTCATTGACCAAGGGGTGCGAGTACCAAAGGGTGCGAGTATCAAAGGGTGCATGTTACCAAAGGGTGTGAGTTCCAAACGGTACCAATGGATGCAGGTTCTGTCCGGTCCATACGGTTCAGTCCGCGGTTCATGGGCAAGGACACGTACACGGTCGTTTGGCCGGGGTAATGGGTCGCAAGGTCCGATCGGTTGTTATACCATCCGGATTGGGTAATGGCCTTACACGGTTGTTTGGATCCAGGCCTAGTGCCGGATCAGGTAAGGAAGTCCGTTGGGCTTATGAGCCGGACTTCAAGGGTATCCGATCGTACCTAGACCATAGTCCGGTTGGACGGACTGGTTTGTGGTCGATACGGTTCTGTTCGTGTTTCCGTTTGTGTAATCTGAACTGTCTGCCTATTCCAAGTCATGTGGGATGGTTGGTTGAGTGACTTGGGATATAGTGGATAGGTCGGATATATATATATATATATATATATATATATATATATATATATATATATATATATATATATATATATTTATGATTATGTTGATTGAGGTTGATCATAGTTCTAGGAACCAAGCCAAGCATTGTAGGATCTATCCGTTCTGTCTTTGGTTAAGATTAATGCTTATGGGTTATGGTTTCAGGATCTGAGATTGGTTCTGGTCAAGCCAAGGAGCCGTGAAGACTCAATCAGGGAAAGGCTGTGTGGCGTGTGGCTAGATGAAGTTAGAGATGAATTAGTTATTGTTTATGAAACTGTTAAGAAACTATGTATCGGACCACATGAGTTGGAGTGATACATATGAACTTATTTATTATTTCGCTGTGCTATCTGTCTAATTATTTATGAACCTCATATGCTATTATGACTTAGTAAATAAAATGATTTTAAAAATGAATCAAACAAGCAATGAAATGATCTAAGTAAGGCGTTTGGTCCAGTGTGGTCGAAAGGCCAGGATCGGGTCTTACATAGGGGTTCACAAGGTGGACGTAAGGATGGAGTTAATCAACTTGTTAGTGGTGTGGTGGTGAATGCCAAACTTTGTTCGACTTCAGGTGTCGCATTCTTTGTGTGGCAGGAAATTGCCCAACATTGGCCACATAAGAATGAGTTCGAGGACGAGATCAGATTTGGTCGTGCAACATAAATGGTGATTTTCAAGTCGCATGTCATTTATCAAGATGTTTCAATGATGGTGGAAAGCGTGTACATGTTAGGTAAATGGTACATATGAATCCTTAGAATGGACTTATTGTACATTACCGAGCTAACATGGATTGCAAAAGATGGTAAATTAGATTGAATGGGAAAAAGAAAAGCTGATATTTCAAGGAATGAGGAAATGGTTTGAGATTTCAGTAGCACCAGAAATAAGAAAGAAATAGATGGTGAAGAACAAGCACAAAGTAATCTGAGGACCATCGTTGATTCGAGAGATGAGCAAGGAGAGGTGTTGATCAAAACTTCAATGTGGTAGAGTGACTAAGAAAGCAAAACTTTTTTATGGAAGTTAAGCAAGTGCAGTTTTAGAACATGAGCATTGGGTTCTTAGGCTACTTGGCGCCCAAATGAAGAGTGATGCGAATCGAAGAAAGGTCACGATCACTGCAATTGTCCATGGACAAAGGATCCGATAAAAATCAGAAAGTCCGTCGGATTAGTGGGTAGGAATTAACAACTTGTAAAAGGTGTTGCAAATGGTTGATATATTGAATGGGTTGACGAAAAAATATGTTTAGTATGGTGAGCAAGACAATGCGAGGGAAGTTATGTGGTTCTTAAAGTGCGGCGGATGGGTATGGCAGTGATAGTACCATCCATGTAAGAATGCTTATGCATTGACTCATCAAAGATCTGACTTTGGTGTTTCAGGTTTTAAAAGAATTTGATAGCACCTATATGTTTTGACGGTTGAGGAAGCAGAAGGGTTGAATGAGCTGTTGAGAATGTTGCGAGTAAATGTCGTGACATATGAGATGAGTGCACGGAGTGGGGAAGCATTTATCAAGTTCACTTACTTGCTCTGATCAGAGTAGCGCATGGAAGCGTGGTGAAGTACAAGAAGTCAAGGATAAGACCGCAATGTCAGCCGGAGATGAACCAAGACAAAGAAGATGAATGGAGATAGCCATGGACTATGATTTGGAGATAGCCACCACTCGAAGGAGGTTAATCTAGTGACAGATGCGATTAGTCAAATGAAGGCAAGTGTTTTGGTAGAGAAAGAAGCAGAACAACTAATTGTAATGGTTGAAATGCTGTGAGTTAAAGCAATATTATATGAAGCAGTTGCTATGGGTGGATGAAAGTCCGATATAACAACTGATGAAACCATATCATTAGACACCAAGTGGGTTGCTGGAAGTTACCAATGTTCGAGTGGAAGGGGACTTTAATCACAATGGATTTTTGTGAATGGACTATCCATGTATAATAAATCTTCAGGGATCACTATGGATTACAGTGGTCTACTTAAGTAAATATGCACATTTTAGTTCAAGAGAGGATGTGGTGGATAATTGTGCTTAGTTGGGAAAGAACAAGATGGTGAGACTTCATTAAGTTTTGTTAGCACCATGTCAGACCGGACGAAAGTTTATGTCCGGATTTTGGATGGCATTTCCGAAAAGCATTGAGCATAGAGTGCACTTGTCATAAACTGGAGAATACATGGCATCATTTTTATTTGTAACATTCTTAAAATTCAAACTGGAAGAGAATTTGTCTTTGGAATCGAGCAACATGTGGAATCAAAGTGGAAAAAAATCTACTGTAAAAGTGACGAAGGAAATGTGGGATGGTGGAAACCCAAGATTAGTCTCAGTAAAGGGTATGTTACTTTCAAGAAAGGTATAGCCGTGATCCTAGAGTCGCTAGATGTTCATCAGTTGGTCGAGGCTAAATTCGAGGACGAATTTCGTTTAAGTGGGGGAGAGTTGTAACGACCCGCTCCAGGAGTATTTTTAAATTCAAGGAAATAAATTGCGAGAGGTTTAGTTGTACAAGGAGCGTATTTTTCTAAGTGTGGAAACACTTGTATACATGAGGGTTGGTAGAATGAGCCACATTTTTGACTAAGTTTCGGATGTTCGGTAAACACATAGAGCGATCAGAGTCTAAGCAAGAGAATTACAGACTGCTAGTTTAACTATGGAAAGTTTGACTATCGGAGAATGCGGGTTCCAAGTAAGGCAAGTTCGATCATGTGCAACTAACGAGATTATACGAAAGGAATGTTGGGTCTACGGGAGTCATATATGACAATAAGCGTAGATATTCTTGGAGCCATTGATGATAAGTTTCACCAAGCTAAATTAGGAAAAAACACTTAATGGCTGGCTTGGTGAGCAAGTCCTGAAATAAGTATAAAAGGAGACCTCCAGCCTTCATTTCCCACTCAACTCATAAACAAGAATTAGAGAGAAGCCATAGCATGAACGAAGTTCTAGAGAGAAGATTTCGAGAAGAAGGATCGAACAAGGAGGAGCCGAGGAGTTCTTCGCCAGGAAACGCATGAAGGTTCAGAGTCTTCGATCTTTTAAGATCAACCGAGGTGAGGGCATGATTCGTGGCAACTTAATGGTTAATATTTTTATCATAGTTGGATTGTTAGAATGAAGATTATACGTTAGATGAATTGTTTATGGAAAGTTTGTTCTTCGTTCTTGGAGATAGTTCTCAAGGATCGAAGAATGTTCATACATTCATAGGATATTTGCATGATAGATTGCATGTAATGCTGTTATGTTTAATTGAGTTGTTTACGTGAAATACTTAGCTTTGATCTGACAAGAATTTGAATGTTAGGTTGAAAATGTTATTGAAAAGGACTGAGAATTGAAGTAATTTAAGGAAAGTACATGATTAGAAGAACATGATTAAGTTAAGGAAAATATGCTTTGGCTTCGGGTCGTAAAGATGTTATGATCATCTTTTGGCTTTGGGCCGTGTATGTTGACTTCGGCCGTTATGGACCTTTGGGTCGCAGGTTGGCTACGACCTTTATGGACCTTTGGGTCTCAGGTTGGCTACAGCCGTAATGGACCGATGGGTCGCATGTTTGGCTTCGGCCACGGGTTTGGCTATGGCCGCAGGTTTGGTTACGGCCCCAGGTTTGGCTTCGGCTGCAGGTTTGGCTTCGGCCGCAAGTTTGGCTATGACCGCAGGTTGATGGACCTTCGGGTCGGAATGTTAGGAAATGCTAAATTAAAGGAATGATAGAATCGGATGTTAGGTTGTTAGTTTTTGAATGCATGAAAACGAATTAGTAATAGGAAAGAAAATTGGATAAGTAAGAAATTATGGAAACGAATTGCTAGGTTGATAGATTAGAATTGCTAGGATGTTAGATTGGCATATATAATTTGATTCATTGATTATTGAGTTGCATGTGGGCGGTTTTGAGCGTCCTCACTGAGTAATTTTGTATACTCATCCCTTCTTTTGCGGATGCAGGTAAGGTTGATTGTGTGGACCGGAGCACAAGGCTATAAAGACCATTGGGAAAGGGTAATTTGAAGTTGAGTAATGTTTGAAAAGTTTTATAAAGATCTTTACTTAGAATTTTCAACGTTTTTTTCAAATATTTCCAGATTGGAGTGTTTCAAAATCCCCCTTACTCTATTTTTTTTGGAGTTACAAGTCGCCCAAAAGGGTCTTTTATAGGTAATTACAAGCTGAAATCATAACCTAAATCTAAAGACTGATAATACTTGAAGGATGAAAGGATGGACGTGTGAGATTGAGTCTTGGGTTGATCTTGGTGACTGATGTTGATTGGTTGAGAGGTTCTGGTCAAGGAGGAGACTGGCTCATGATTGGCTAAGCATAGGCTCCTCTTAATCTAGAGACAATGGTAGCTAGATACATGGTCAAGGCTGATCTTTCTTTAATGATTGAATGAGTACAAGAACGTGAAAGAGACTTATAATGCCTAAACTAAATCCCTAATCCTTAACCATATTGGTTTAGGATGTCCTAATCCAATTTAAGATTGGTTTACTACTCCTAATCCTATTAGAACTTGGTTTACAAAAAACTGAAATTACAAATAAAGGAAATAAACCAACAAGTTGTTTCTTCTTGACCTTCTCCTCCTTCTTCACGATGGTCCACGACTTTAACTGAGTATTGGAGTGTCTCCCGATGAGATTTGTATCCTGCACGTTCCGTTGGCCAAGAAAGAAAGCAAGTGGATCAAGATTCTAGTACCTTCCTAAGTTATTTCACCCAAATCCAATTCTAGCCCATTCTAGCACCTTCCTAAGTTGTTTTCCTTGTTCTAGAGGCCCATTTCGACGTGGAAACTAATCACCATAGCTCAGTTAAGCTCAGGTATGTTGCTGATCTTTCCTGGATTGTTTATCGTCCACCTGAATGCACCTTTATCGCCTTCTTCAGGTTCAATCAGCTCATCCTCTTCAGACTCGTCCACTTCAGCATCACTTCCTGATTCATCCAACTTAAACAGATTCAGCTTCCCATCTGATTCTTCTCCATTCATGGTTGTACCAAGGCATCTTCTCTTCTCTCTATCCAGAACCTCATAGATCATCCCAATGAGATCATGTAACTGTCCATGATCACTGGTATCGCTGACCCATACATTAGCTTCAATCCATTGATTTTAAGCCTGATCAGAATCGCACCACTTATCCAATCCTTCAACCTTAGAGTGATCCTTAAATTATGGGCGTATCATGTGATATCAGAGCTAATCTGAGGTTTGGATTTCTTCACAGCCATACATTTGTAACTCTTCATCTTCTAAGAGATCAACTATGTCTTTTGGACTGTTGAGAAACATGAAGAGAAGGAAGCGCGCAAAGCACGAGAAGAAAATTTGCGTGAATGGAGGTACAAAATCTTCATCTTCTAAGAGATGTGTGTCTTTTGGACTACTAAAAAACTATGAAGAGGAGGCTGAACTTAAATCACAAGAAGAAAAGTTGCGAGAATGGAGGTACAACAAACGTACAACCGAGATGATAGCACAATATGAGCATGAACAAGAGGAGGAAGCCAAGAAGTCGCGACATGAGAGAGACAAATGGAAGAAACCACTCAGCAAAGAAGTTACACGAATCTTCTTTGATTCTGGTTCAATGGGAGTTAAACCGAGCAGTCCAAAGAAGGCAGTCAAAAAGCCACATTCATAAATAATTGTAGAAACTCCATCAGCTAGAAATGAAGAGAAGAGGAATGAGGGTTTTGAGAGATTTCTGGAGTGTCAAGGCTAATATCCATAAAAGGATCACAGACCCACGTCAGTGTTGGAAGAAGATCAAGAGGCCAAAGATATCGAACCAGAGCCATCAACTGTTTATGTCTGTACAGAATCTATGGACGGCCAGACGCATCAAAAGGAAGAACAAGAGGCTGGAAGTGTTCTCTTAGATGTCCAAAAGGTGGTTGAAAATGTGGTTGATAGTGGACCAAAATCTTATCATGAAAAAGATCTCACAACTGCTTATGCTTTAGGTTATATTCTCGGTTCTTTGTTAAGTGATAAACTGGTTCAGCCATTCGATTTAAAGGAGTACGACCCAATGGAGCTACTGAAGCCTAAAGAGGGTCTACAACACATAATCTTTGAGCCTTGAATAGGGGGTGTGTGCACAAGAAGAGTAGAAACACCTTGGCTGAGCAAAACCATGTCGGTTCATTCATCCTAGAAGGTCCGGATTTGAGGAAAAATCTTTTTAAACGAGGAGGGGATGATGCGACCCTGACCAGCATCATGGACCAAGGTATGAAAATCAGGATATAAAATATCTAGGCAACTGATTATAGCTTGGCTTAATGAGCTGTTTATGGGCGTTATCGGTTTGATCCATGAAGTTTGAGACCAAGAGAAGCTAATGGACTTGAAACAAAACATGGAGGCCTTGTTCTCATTCAGAAATCAGTATTTGAAGTTGTTCAAGAAAGGCCCAACAAGAAACTACATGTCATGGTCGAATAATATATCACTCTGACGGTAATTCTTTAACCGTCGACCATGTTAAATGACGAGACTAGCCGAAGAGTTTTTCGACCACAACTTTCAAAATTTGGTCAAGTCCTTGGTCAAGTTCAACATATTTATGTAGTTCGTATTTCCTAGAATAAGTTTAGAACTTTAGTCTAACCCATAGCCTATTATATAAATGCTAGCTATTGTATTGTTTTGTTCATTCAACATTTTTAATGAAAAATCTTTTTAAAATTCTTGTTGAACCTTTTTTTCTTAGTCGAACATCGTAGCTTCTAAGTTATCGGAGTGAGTCATATCTTCGGTCTTAGGAGTTGGAATATCAAGGGTCTTCCGCAGCCCTTGTGCGACCATTCGATCTACGTCACTTGATCGTTTGTGCTTTCTAGCTCATTTGGTGCAAGGCTTATCCAATCCTTCAACCTTAGATTGATCCTTCAATTTTGGGAGTATCATGGATGATGCGACCCTGAACAGCATCATGGACCAAGTTATGAAAATCAAGTATGAACCGGCTAGGCAACTGATCATAGCTTGCCTTAATGGGCTGTTTATGGGCCTTATCGGTTTGATCCATGAAGTCATGGGCCTAGAGAAACTAATGGACTTGAAACAAAACATGTAGGCCTTATTCTCATTCAGAAATTTGTATTTGAAGTTGTTCAAGAAATGCCCAACAAGAAACTACATGTCATGGTCGAATATATATCAATCTGACGGCAATTCTTTGACCGTCGACCATGTGAAATGACGAGACCAGCCGAAGAGGTTTTCGACCATAACTTTCAAAATTTGGTCAAGTCTTTGGTCTTTGGTAAACTCCAACATATTTATGTATTTTATATTTTCTAGAATAAGTTTAGACCTTTAGTCTAACCAATAGCATTATTATATAAAGGCTACCTATTGTATTATTTTGTTCATTCAACATTTTTAATCAAAAACCTTTCTTTTTTATTCTTGTTGAATCCTTTGTTCTTCGTCGAAAATTGTAGCTTCTAAGTCGTCGGAGTGAGTCATATCTTTGGTCTTAGGAGTTGGAATATCAAGGGTCTTCCGCAGGCCTTGTGTGACCATTCAATCCACGTCTTGATCGTTTGTGCTTTCTAGCTCATTCGGTGCAAGGCTTATCCAATCCTTCAACCTTAGAGTGATCCTTCAATTTTGGGCGTATCATGTGGTATCAGAGCCACTATGAGGTTTGAAGTTCTTCACAGCCAAACAATCGTAACTCTTCATCTTCTAAGAGATCAATTGTGTCTTTTGGACTGTTGAGAAATCATGACGAAAAGGCAGCACACAAAGCATGAGAAGAAAATTTGCGAGAATGGAGAGGAGCCTGAACTTAAAGCACAAGAAGAAAAGTTACGAGAATGGAGGTACAACAAACGTACAACCGAGATGATATCACAATATGAGCGTGACCAAGAGGAGGAAGCCAAAAAGTCACGACCTTAGAGAGAAAATTGGAAGAAGCCAATCAGAAAAGAAGATACATGAATCTTCCTTGATTCTAGTTCAATGGGAGTTAAACCGAGCTGTCCAAAGAAAGCGGTCAAAAAGCCACAATCAAAACAAGTTGTAGAAACTCCATCGGTCAGAACTGAAGAGAAGAGGAATGAGGGTTTTGAGAGATTACTGGAGAGTTTCAAGGCTAAGATCCATCAAAGGATCACAGACCCACGTCCATCGTCAGTGCTGGAAGAAGATCAAGAGGCCAAAGATATCGAACCGGAGCTATCGAATGTTTATGTCCGAGCAGAATCTATGGATGACCAGCCGCATCAAAAGGAAGAACCAGAGGCTGTAAGTGTTCTCTTGGATTTCCAAAATGTGTCTGAATATGTGGTTGATAGTGGAACAGAAGCTTATCATGAAAAATATCTCACAACCGCTTATGCTTTAGGTGATATTCTCGGTTCTTTATCAAGTGATAAACTGGTTCAGCCATTCATTTGCAAGGAGTACAACCCAGTGGAGCTACTGAGGCCTGAAGAGGGTATAAAAAACTTCATATTTGAGCCTGGAATAGGGGCGTGTGTGCACAAGAAGAGTAGAAACACCTTGGCTGAGTAAAACCATGTCAGTTCATTCATCCTAAAAGGTCCGGATTTGAGGACAAATCCTTTTAAACGAGGAGGGGATGATGCGAACCTGACCAGCATCATAGACCAAGGTATGAAAATCAGGTACGAAACAGCTAGGCAACTGATCATAGCTTGGCTTAATTGGCTATTTATGGGCCTTATCGGTTTGATCCATGAAGTTCTAGACCGAGAGAAGCTAAGGGACTTGAAACAAAACATGGAGGCCTTGTTCTCGTTCAGAAATCAGTGTTTGAAGTTTTTCAAGAAATGCTGAACAAGAAAATACATGTCATGGTCGAATAATATATCAATCTAACAGAAATTCTTTGACCGTCGACCATGCGAAAGGACGAGACCAATCAAAGAGTTTTTTCGACCACGACTTTCAAAATTTGGTCAAGTCTTTGGTCTTTGGTCAAGTCCAACATATTTATGTAGTTTGTACTTCCTAGAATAAGTTTAGACTTTTGGTCTAACCCATAGCCTATTATATAAAGGCTAGCTATTGTATTGTTTGGTTCATTCAACATTTTTAATCAAAAACCTTTATTTTTTTATTCTTGTTGAATCATTTGTTCTTAGTCGAACATCGTAGTTTCTAAGTCGTCGGAGTGAGTCATATCTTCGGGCTTAGGAGTTGGAATATCAAGGGTCTTCCGCAGCCCTTGAGCGACCATGTGATCCATGTCCCTTGATCGTTTGTGCTTTCTAGCTCGTTCGGTGCAAGGCTTATCCAATCCTTCAACCTTAAAGTGATCCTTCAATTTTGGGTGTATCAATAACATCTTTGGTCGCCCTAAATTTGCACGGTCCGTACGATTGATGGTACGGACCTCCTGTCCGTACCTTACCCTATTTTTGGACGATCAACCTTTTGCTCCCAAATAGTTCCCTAAGTCCCTCCTGGACTTGTCCCTATATTTTCACCAGCCTCAGGACTATTCTGGACACCTTTAAACACTCCTAAAGTCTTCTCAGACAATCTCCGGAGGTCTTGCCCTAACTTTTCACAAGACCCCAAGTCCTCCTTTGGCTCCATTTCTTTCTTCAAGTTAACACTTTGATCCTTAGATAGTATGTCAATAAGCCAAGATCACTCATCTTGAACCTTGTCGACATCCCTTTCTGGAACTCGATTATCATATCAAAACTAGATCCGATGATGAGCAAATCATCCACATAGACTGCTACCAAAAGAACATCTTCTTTGTCTTGTTTTCTATACAATGAAGCTTATTTCGAGCACTTTGTAAACTTTAATTAATTCACCAAGGAACTTTTTTAGTTTCCCGTTCCAAAATCGTGGAGCTTGCTTCGAACAATATAAAGCTTTGTTTAGCTTATACACATCATTTTCACTTCCTGGAATTATGAAACCCTCTAGTTGAGGTACATACACGTTTAATTTAAGTCACCATGAAGAAACGCCGTCTTCACATCAGGATGGTTTATTTGCCAGCCGTGTGAAGCTGCCGACGCAATGATGAATCTGATTGTCTCAATACGAGCTACAAGTTCAAATACTTCTTCGAAATCAATTTGATATCTCTGTACATTGCCTTTTTCCACAAGACTTAATTTGTGTTTGTTTATGCTCCCATCTGAGTTGCGTTTGACTTTGAGAATCCACTTTAATCCTATAGCTTTTGCTCCAGTAGGCAAATCTACTAGATCCCATGTATAGTTCTCAGTAATGGAATTTATTTGTTCTTTGCATGCATCTCGCCACACTTCTTTTTCCATGGCCTCATTAAAGTCATAAGGTTCTTCATTGATGAATACTAGTAGTGTTTCTCCTTCAGCTTCTGCAAAATACACGTAGTCACTTAAATAACTTGGCCTTTTGCTTACTCTTGTTGACCTTCTTTTTTTCTGGTTTCTGGTTTAGTTCGTCTCCTTCGTCGCTTTTTATTTCAACACTGGGTGAGTTAGGTGTATCATCCTCTTCTATTGCGTCCCTATTCACATGTTCTTCATTTTCTTTTGTTTGCTAATTGTCTATTATTCCTTGGTTTCAAAAGTCTCTTATACTGATCGTGAACATTCCTGGCAAGCTTTCAATGTTAGCATCTGATACGCTTCACTTCCAGATTTTTCTTTCATCAAAGATGACATATCGACTCACGAAAATTTTACAGTGCTGTGGTTCATACAGTCTGTAAGCTTTGGAACCAGGTTCCGTGCCTAAGTGTACCAAGAAACATGATCTGTCACCGTGTTTCCTCAACTGAGCCGTGTCCGTTTTAGTGTATCCAATACACCAAAGACTCGTAGATGTTCCACATTCGGTTTCTTCCCTTTGTAGACTTCGTAGGGAGTTTGATCGATTAGTATCCTTGTTGCTGTTTAATTAATGAGATATGTAGCATGTCTAACTGTCTGTCCCCATATATAGTTTGGTATTTTCATATGTTTCAGCAAGCTTCTAGTAATCTCCATAAGTGTTCCTTTTCTTCTTTCGACCACCCCTTTTTGTTGCGGAGAATAAGGAGCCGTTTGATGTCTTACTATCCCATTCTTTTCACAAAAAATGTTGAATTCCTTAGGGTGAAATCACCACCTTGGTCATTTTGGAAAGTCTTGATGGATGTCCATGTTTCTTGCTCAACAATTGTCTTAAATCTTTTAAGCTTTTCAAATGCATCTCCCTTTTCTTTATAAAGAATAAACCACATGTATCTTGAATAATCGTCGATAAGTACGAAGACATCTCGGTTTCTTGCTGCTGTAGATGGTGTAATGGGTTCACATAGGTCAACATGTATGAGCTCCTGTACGTGTGCAGCATGGGACGAGGTTGTCTGTGAAAACGGTCGCCTTGTTTGTATTCCTAATAGACAAGTCGTACAGTTTTCCTTTTCTACTGTAAGTTTCAGAATCCAATGACAATTTATTTTCTTACCATCGTCTTTAAAGACTTTTCTCCAATATGTAGGAGCGTGCGTGCCAAGTTGTTGAGTCATCTTGAGCAATAAGCTGAAGACATTTAGTTTGAACAATCTCCATATTGACTTTTATAGAGGATTTCTAGACCTCGAGGCTCTTGTGATTAGATGTCCGTCTCTGTCATGTAGAGTTAGATAATCTTCGTTCATGCGAACCTCACATCACGAATCGGTTGCTTGCCCAAGACATAATATTTGATTTTAGGTCTGGGATGTAATATACATCACCTAGGATCTTCTTGTCGCCTTGCTTACTAAAAAAGAGTATCGAACCCTTTCCCTTGATATCAATGTGAGAGTCATCCCCAAATATCACCTTCTGTGAGATAGTTTCTTCTAGTATTTTGAAGTAGTCACGATTACCGGTCATATGGTTGCTCGCACCATTGTCTAATACCAGATGTCGTCTGGACTAGTATATGTCTCAAAGTCTTTAGGTTGTATGCTTCTCTCGTTCAGATATAAAACCTCGTGCACCATTAAATCATCAGCTTCATGTGTATCTTCGTTTTTTGTTTTGATTTCGTAGGCTTCTTGAAGCTTTAACAACCTGTCAGGACAGCTAGATGCCAAGTGTCCGAGCTTATTGCAACAAAAACACGTTATCTTTGACATATCAAAGTCTCTATATGATCGTCCTCTTCCTCTGCCTCTGCCTCTGTTATAGAAACGTCCTCCTCGTCCTCTGTTTCTATTATCTCCTTGGTAGTCTTGGTATTCTTGGTATTCTTGGTTTAATTGCGTGCCTTCGAAATAATCTCCTCGGCTTTTGTTTTGAGAATTCTCCATGTTTGTATACATTAGCTTATCATGGCCGTCTTCTTCTTCTTCGGATATTCATTCTTCGTATGCTTTTAGTTGACCGATGATGTCCTCAAAGCTTGTAGTCTTAAGGTCTAAGACTTGCTCAAGTGAGGCTACAATATTTATGTATTTTCTTCTTGGTAAAGACGAGAGAAATTTTTGAACCATATTTGATTCTTCAATATTCTCTCCTAGCGGAGCAGATTTTGACGCACTTTCAGAAAATTTCCCAACAAAAATATCAATCGTATCAGCATCCTTCATCTTCAACCGATCAAATTCGGCCATTAGTGTATGAAGCCTAGCTTCTTTTACTCTGTCTGCTCCCATATGTCTTGCTTTAATAACATCCCATACCTTCTTTGCATTGTCCAAATCGCCTACTTGTAGGATTAGGGCTTCGGGATTTGACTGGAATATTAATGTAATTTCCTCCTCTGTTCCTTGTTCAATTACATCCCAAAATATATGTACTTTTATTAGAATCTTCATGCGAATAGACCGCACAGTATAATTTGTTGTTGTGAGCATTGGACAGTTTATGGAAGACGCGCCTCCATCTTTTCCTTTTGTGTTCGCAGCTGTTGTTGTCGGGATTTCACTCATGTTTGGCTATGATACCAAATATTGTTCTTATCATAAAGTATGAACTCAATAAATCAGTAAGAATATCTTTTATTAGCTTACGAAAACTCTCTCAAAAACTTAAGCTCTCACAAAGATTTCTCACAAATTCATAAGTTATGTCACAAGTTGACATCTCCTTATATAGATATGTAAATCTCCTAATCTCACTTGACAAAGTATATTTCCTTTCCACTACAAGAAAATAAGTTATTTCCGACAGTCAATTCCGTCAAAAATCGGTTGGAAAAGGCAGTTTCTAACCGATTTCTGACGGAATTGACTGTCAGTTCTATATGGTCAGAAATTTTTTAACGGTTAGAAATTGGTTGGAAATTTTTGACCATTTTCCAATAGATACAAAACCGTCAGAAATTTCCGACGGAATAACCCATCAGAAAATAAAATTATTTTATAAAAAACAAAAACTAAATCTAAGCCACCGTTGTCATCGTCGTTTTCCTCCTCCTCTAGTCGTCGTCTTCCGCTGCATCCTCAACGCTCAAGGACCAGTCACAATGGCACAACTTCGATTCCGGTAGAGCTCTGACTCTGGCGCTCTGAATCTAGCAACAACAAAGCTTCTTCTTCTTCAATTATGTCACGCTCGACCGGTGCCAACGTTGAGCTCGAGACCGGAGAGGACGGCACAGCTCCGACTGCGACACAGATCTGAACCAACATCTTCCTCATTATCTTATGTTTTTCTCCATCTCGAACTACATAGATTATATATACATATATATATATATATATATATATATATATATATATATATATCACAAACTAAATTAGAAATATGCACAGATCTACAAGAATAATTTCTAATGGTGAGTTAAAAGAGAAGCACAAACTAAATGGATGAGGAATACCTGAGATAATCTCCAATCCAAAGGCGAAAAATCTCCAACTTCGTCTATGGTCCAAACCCTCGTTTTATGTTGAGAATAACTTTGTTTTTGTGATAGACTGAAAGACTAACGAAGAAGAGAAAGACAAAAGAAAGAAAAGGGAAATTTTTGACCGCCTAGATCCGTTAGAAATTTCTGACGGAAAGAAAATTGGTTGGAAAATTTTTGACGGACAAAGTATCGGTTGGAAAATTTTGACGGGTTTTTAACGACTTTTATTTTTTTTGGTTTTCTTTTGGAATCCCGTCAGACATTTCTGACGGAAACAGTCGGTTGGAAAATTCTGACAGATTATTAACGGAATTTTTGTTTTTTTGGTATTCTGTTTGAAAATGGTTGGAAATTTCTGAAGGAAAATATTAGTCAAAAATATCCGTCAGAAATCTCCTTCTTTCTTATAGTGTTTTTCCTAATCATATCTCGATAAGGATTTATAGTACTTGGTTTCCAAGTTATCTTCAAGTTTACTTTCAACAGATATGTTGGGCTTTAAGATGTGTATCCTACGGACCAAGATTGTGAAGCCCGTGAAACCCATGAAGACTTTGAAGACCAAAAGGAAATGCTCGAAGAACAAGTTAATCTCAAGATATTACATTATGTGTTTAGGAAAGTTAACATTATATGGTGTTAACATTATGTTAATGTTACCACTATATATATGCATCTTGTATTCTCATATCAAACACAACACAATAATATTATCTATTCTATTATACTTTACATGGTATCTGAGCAATAGATTCTTAGGGATCAAAATTAACCTTCCGCATTGTAATTCTTAAGCTTTGGTAATGATGATCATCAGTGCTGTTGACGATGAAGAAGGTGGTGATGATGATGATGAAGACGATGGCCAATTGGAATCTTTCATGAAAACGTGAAACATATACCATTACGTTATGGAGATTTTAAGATTTTATTAATTAAGTTAGTGGGGTTTGTTTATTCGTTTTCGATTTGCATATGTGGAAAATTAGAGTTTTTGGCTTTAAAACAATTGATTTTTAAGGTTTTTAATTTGTTTTTGGGGAGTGAAAAAGAATAACTGAGAGTTTTATCAATGTTAAGAGTTTGTGTTTCTTTTATGGGATAGGTTTTCAAAGTTTTTTTTTGGATCTACTATAGTTTAGAATTTCTCAAGAGTGTTTTTTCCATTATTTGGAAAGTGTTGGTTATATTTTAACGATTACGGGGGAGTTCTAGTTACGTTAATGTTCTTAGGTCAGTTTTTAGTCTAATTTACGGATTGTCCAAGTTAAAAATTATTGTTTGTAGAATTGCAGTTGCGTCTACGGGATATATTCCCATTGTCAAGATCAATGAAGAGCTAGAGATGATTTTTTCAGCCCTCCTTGTCTAAGTTGAAGTTTATACCCGGAGGAGCCTGCTGATTTGTCTATCCTCGACATATTGTCCATGACATACGTAGTCTGCTTTGTGATTGCATATTATGCGTTGTGCATCCCACGTTTGTCGTGCGGGGGAGTATTAGAGATAAGTTGGGCCTTAGATGTATATCTTACGGACTAGGATTTTGAAGCCCGTGAAACCCATGAAGACTTTGAAGACTAAAGGAAAGACTCGAAGAACAAGTTAATCTCAAGATAATCTTAGCATATTTACATTATGTGTTTAGGAAAGTTAGCATTATCTGGTGTTAACATTATGTTAATGTTACCATTATATATATGTGTCTTGTATTCTCATATCAAACACAACACAATAATATTATATATTCTATTATACTTTACATGGTATAAGAGCAATCAATTCTTAGGGATCAAAATTAATCTTATGCATTGTAATTCTTAAGCTTTGGTAATGATCATCGGTTGTGTTGACGATGAAGAAGGTGGTGACGATGATGATGAAGATGATGGCCAATTGGAATCTTTCATGAAAACGAGAAACGTAAACCATTACGTTATGGAGATTCTAAGATTTTATTAATTAAGTTAGTGGGGTTTGTTTTTTTTCGTTTTTGATTTGCATACGTGCAAAGTTAGAGTTTTTGGCTTTATAACATGTATTTTTAAGGGTTTTAATTTTGTTTTGGTAAGTGTAAAAGAATAATTGAGAGTTTTAGCAATGTTAAGAGTTTATGTTTATTTTATGGGATGAGTTTTCACAATTGTTATTTTTTAGGATCTATCTATAGTTTAGAATTTTTCAAGAGGTTTTTTTCCATTATTTTTAAAGTGTTGGTTATGGTTTAACCATTACGGGGGAGGTTTAGTTACGTTAATGTTCTTAGGTTAGTATTAGTCTGATTTATGGACTTTCAGAGTTAAGGATGGTTGTTTGTGGTGTTGCAGTTGCGTCCACGGGATGTATTCCCATTGTCAATACCAAAGGAGATCTAAAGCTGAAGTTTTCATCCCTCGTTGTCTAAGTTGAAGTTTATATCAGAGAATACTGCTGATTTTTCCATCCTCGACAGATTGTCCATGACATATGTGGTCTGCTTTGTGATTGTAGATTATGCGTTGTGCATCCCACGTTTTTCGTGCGGGGGAGTATTAGAGATATGTTGTGATGTAAGATGTGTATCCTATGGACCAAGATTGTGAAGCCCGTAAAACCCATGAAGACTTTGAAGACTAAAAGAAAAGACTCAAAGAACAAGTTAATCTCAAGATAATCTTAGCATATTTACATAATGTGTTTAAGAAAATTAGCATTATCTTGTTTTAACATTACGTTAATGTTACCACTATATATATATATATGTGTCTTGTATTCTCATGTCAAACACAACACAATAATATTATCTATTCTATTATACATTACATGGTATCAGAGCAATTGTGGGAGCCGAAATTCGCACTATCGATTTCCGTTGAAGAATGAACGCAAGGTAAACCCTAGTTTCCTAGAGGTTTCAGATATCTGCTAAACCACACGCCAATCAGTCAGAAGACAAAGTAAATATTGAAAAACGAAGTGAGAATTTAAAAGAGAGCAAATAGATGTCTTATTCCAAATTTTTGTATGAGCGTTTACAACAGGATAGGAGTCTCGGCTATGAGAGCTATCGGCGAGATCCCTAGTTCTAATAACCTAAGACTGCAAAACCCTAGTTGAGTCGTATCCCGATTAACAAAAACGGAAAGTTGCCTAAATGCTCTAAGTGCTAAGCTATGTTTGCTTTGAGTAGAGAGTTTCGTGTCCCCTTAGCATCATCACCCTTGAAGTTCTTATATACCCCTTTTGCCCTTGGTCGAATTTATCGCTTCGCGAAAATATTCTTTTTTTCCTCGATCTTCATGATTATCTTCGGAAACCTAACATTTATCCTTCTATCTTGACATTTATCCCTTCGAACTTAACATTTATCTTATCCTGCAAAATAAAAGATAAACCGTCACAAAGTTTGGGCCTGATTTCAGATAAAATCGCGAGTGAGCCTTTAGCCGAGCTTTAGACCTCGTCGGACCATTTTCTGACTTAGGAGTTTCTACGATTTTATCGAAATAACATTGCTAACACGACGTCATCCGAGAGTTAAGATCTTTCGTATGAAGCATGTGAATCTAGGTGTTTATTTACCATTATCGCCTCATTCGATCGACCCGATCCTTTCTCAAGAAAACGAGTTCTTTCGGTAATGTTCCAATGATAAACCCGATTAAGGTGGAACAAAGATAAGTTTGATCAAGTATAGAAAGAGGGAGTTTAATGAGGACACGGTGAAACTGGATTGATCCGACTTGCCGAACGAACGTGTCGGATTGCTCGTATCGTCTAACTCGCCCGTTTGACGAGTTAGCCTTGTCCAGTTCGCCATACGGGCGACTTAACCGTGTTGTGCCTACCAACTCGCTTGTACGGCGAGTTGGCCTTACTCAATTTGCCGTATGGACGAGTTGGTCGTGTCATTCCATCCAACTCGTCATACGGGCGAGTTGGTCGATCTGTGCTGACCAACTCACCTGTATGGGGAGTTGGCCTTGTCCAACTCGCCATATGGGCGAGTTACTCGATTCGTGCTGACCAACTCGCCCGTATGGCAAGTTGGTCAGTCCGTGCTGACCAACTTTCCCATATGGCTAGGTTGCGTTGCCACAACTCGCCATACGGGCGAGTTGGTTGATCTGTGCTGACCAACTTTCCCGTATGGCAAGTTGGTCGATTAGGGTTTCTTTCTTTCGATTTTTGGCTCGGAGACTTGCGTTAAGTCGATTTTGAGACTGCATTCTTATAGAAACACGATTTTTAGATGCTGATTTTGAGAATACCATTTTCCCCCCAACAAACGCATTCTCCTGGTAGGTTTCTGACGTCGATTCTGTCGTAACAGATTTTGAGCCCAATAGTTAGCCCCCCCCTCCCCCCCAAGCTTGTCAGAACTGTTATGTTCTGGGAGCATTTTAAGCATATTGGACGATTTAGGCGGAATCCGACGTCTGAAGCCTGGAGGTGAAAAAGTAAATCCTTTCTTTCTTCTATAAGTATGTGGAGTGGTTTTACAAACTTTTCATTTGTATATTTCCACAATTTTTTTTAAGAATCAAATGATTTTCTCCTCTCTTCCATTCTTTTGGTAAAAAGGAAGCTACTCTTTAGGGAGAAAGGTTTCCTCAAAATCTCGTGACGATCATTCCGTTCCCGATGGTTCGAGCTCTTAATACAACGATGCTGTACCTAAGGTGGAATTCTCGGCCTATTCAGTCGATCCTGAAGAAGCCAAGGTGTACTGGGTTGCCAGGGGAGACGTGAAACCCCCCAAACCAGGTACGTGGGCCTTGCCTTGGTTTCGTGCCAACCCCATAGAGGGTTGTCCTACCAAAAGTTATTTGAATGGGCTGGATGCTATCCGGAGCCATTGCCGAGTTCCCTACTCGGTTGAGTTTCGTCTTACAGAGGCAAGAAAGGGTGCTGAGTTTCCACCCGATGGTTACTTTTCGTGTTACGAGGTGTTCCTGACGCAATGCCGTTTGTGGTTTCTTATTCCTGAGGTAGCGCGACTTCTTGATTGTTCTAAGATATCGATTGGTCAAATAAACTTGTGTGGCTTGCAGCACATTGTCGGGATTCCCGTTCTAAGTTATGAGTTGGGGATAACCCTCGATGCCAAACATTTCAATGCCTTTCTTAAACCAGTCGGGAAATCGTCAATAATTCAGTTGAGGCCCCGGTCGGGGATGACGATCATAAGTGAATTTGTGTTGAACTACAATGAATGGCGGGAGCACTTCTTTTTTGTCCGTGGTGACAATGTGTCTGTAGAGGAAAACGGCCTCTCAATCTTTAGGACAAGATGGGGTTTGAAAGGTATCCATGATCAAGTGTGGCGCCTTTTCTCTTTTCTTTTGTTTCTGTGGAATTCGACCTTTGAGACATTTTGTCTATATTTTATTTTCAGAGACCAATCTTTTCCCACCGGGTCCAGAAGGTCTGGATACCATCCGGGATTTGATTTGCACTCGCCCGTGTTTTTGGGCAACGTTCAACCCCAAGAGGGTCCGTCATGTCGTCGCTCTCCACCGTTCTCGATATCAGCCAGACATGCCAGTTGAAGAAGGATCGGAGGCGTCCATGGATGGATTTGTTCCGTGCGTGGTTTGCACGAGAGAAAAAAGACCAAAGACTCGGAAGGACAAAAACTTCGTTGAGGATGAACCGGCTAACGAGTGGTGCTCTTCCGACAATATACTAAGAGACTACCTAAATAGTCAGGTAGATATGGACAGTGGCGGTCGAGGCGATTCTGACGAGCCGCTTGGTTTTGACTATCCTTCGGCTGCAGGTGGATCCAGTGAGACCCCGGAGTTTACCCAGGCGTCGAGGATGGCCAAGGGGGTAATTTCTTGTTATTTTCTTTTGAGGATGAGCCTTTCTGACTTTGAGATACTTGGCAGGGCCTCCTTATGATGAACCGAGCGCTTAGCGCGAGCTGGCCGGAAGCACGTATGGCTCAGTTTAAGGCTGAAGCGGCCAACAATGAGATTGCTCGCCTGAGAGATGAGTTGGAAAGTTCCCGCACCGTGAGAGGGATTTGGTTGCGACTGAGGTTCGTCGCGCTTACAGGCAAGGGAAGATGGAAATGGCCGAAGTCATGAGGACTCATCGTAAAAAGTTCTTGTATCAATTCAAGGAACTTACGAGAGGTTATAAGGACTTCGGAGACTATCGCGAATGTCGCTGTGCCGTGGGTGGACTATACCTCACGCAGGTTCCTGGTATTCGTTTGATGTCGAGTATGCAAAGCAAACCGGGTGTATGAACGAGAGGGATAAGGACTTTGCGATTCCTCAGACCGAAGAGGGGATTTGGGAACAATGGGACCCGATTCATGTTTATCCCGACACAGTTGAGGCTGAGGTGGGGAATGTCGACGAGACAGGGGAGGTAAATCAGCCGACGGGTCCTCTGGATGTCAACGACTACTCACTCGGGAGATCTATGACCGGATTTTTCGTTCTTGATGAGTAATCGCGAGGTTGCGACTGATTCGGGAATGCCCTCTACTATATTATCGCATGTTTCTGTCTTGTTTGTTTGCTAGTCGAATGTGGCCGTATGTAGCTGGTCTGGCCGAATGTGGCCTTGAGTCCATGTATTTTACTAATTTTTATTCGACTAGTGCTTGTTTATGATGAATGGTTGTTTTTAAATATTTGGTCTTTGAAAAAAGAAAAAAAAAAGATAACCGGCTAATTCTGAATATTGTATTATTTTTTGGACATAAAAAGTTGAAGGATTAGATTACGATAAAAAAAAAAGAACTGTCTGGTGTAGAAAGAAAACTCGAGTTGTCATCTTAGCTCTTCCTTTTTTGCGGATCGCCATGATCGTTGTTCGTGCGAGATGTTCGAAGAGTTTTCGAAGTTTCAGGAACGTTTATATATAGACGAAGAGACATGCTTTTAGGATATCATATCTTTTCGATATCATGTCTTGAGACGTTAGAGACCAGTGTGCTGGGTTTAGGGCAAGACCTAGGTTTACTTTCGGTGTGAGCTTTTCGATGACTAATCGGATTTCGTTTTGCCTGTTTCGATTTTCACCTGACTTCGTTCCGATTTAAAGTCCGCCATAGGTTTTTGGCTTACGACTTGTCTGGCCGGAGTCGAGCATCTCTTCAGGGATAATTTTTAAGTCTCCCAAAAGTGCTGACCAAAATTTCGGATTCTTTTATAGCGTGCTGTTTATCCTAGTCGGATGTGAGAGGATCTGTCCTGAGGACTGACCTGGGTGCATTTGTTTAAGATGGCTAGGGTGCTCGGCGGGGCCAATTTCCGAGTGTCTCGTAGTTGCGAATGGATTGGGGGTGTGTTCTTGAAAATTAAGGCGATGTCTCGCTTGTTTTTTCGAACACTCACTTTGCGTAAATAACGTTTTGAGCGAATGGAACCAGGGTCCCATGCTTTGATCGGGAATCGATGATTCGACGAGATAGGATGGTGTAGAGTTGATTCGCAAGTTTCTTTTTCTGGGATGGCGCAATAATCGTATTGCTCGTGTAAAGATGTACGACATAGCGTTTCTTTGCGGGATGATAGAAAATTTACGAATTTATGAAGAAGTATTTATTGTCGAGAAAATTTTGAAAATCCCGGGTACAAAAATTTCAATTTTTTTTTATTTCTGAATGTGTGAATATGCGAGTGTTCGTATATGTACCCACTCCCCCCTTTTTTAGAGAGAGAGGGATAGCTGAACTCGTCTTTTGACAAGCTGCCTACGTACCTCTTTCGAGGATCAAGCCATCTCGTATTTTTATTTGTTTGGGCGAGTCTGTTTACTCGGCCGTTGTGTTTGTGTCGACTGCTTCAGTTGCTGAGTCGACGTCTTCTGTTGGATTCGTCTTCTCTGATAGGATGAACGTGTCGGGCACTGGAACTGGTTGTTTGCTGGCTGTTGCTAGAATTGACGATTCATGGTCGTCCTTATCCGAAGTACTTTCGGCTGACGCCTGGGCTATCTCAGGCGTTTGGGATTTGTCATTGCGGTGTCTATGATTTTTCTTAGCTTGTGTTCGGCCAGGAAGCAGCATCTCAACTGCTTCTGACAGCCCCAAATTACGGCAATCCCGTTGTGAGTTGGGAACTTAACGCCTAAGTGGTAAATTGATGGGACTGCCTTCATGGCGTTTAGCCATGGCGTGCCCATGATGACGTTATAGATGGATGGATGGTCGACGGCTGCAAAATCGACGATCTTATTGACTTCTTTTGCTGCCACAGGTAATTTGATAGATCTGAGGGTCATTGATGTTATGCCGTAGAAACCGGTTACGGCTTAGGTGATGGTACGACTTCGCCTAACTCAATGTCCATCCGGTTAAGAATGTCACGAAAGATGACGTTGATTGTGCTTCCGGTTTCTCTGAGAACCCTAACGACCTCGAGATCTCTTATGATGAGATCGATTACAAGTGGGTCGCAGTGCGGCTGATCAATTCCTCCGGCTTCTTCTTCGTCGAAGGTGATTACTTCTTTCGGAGTGTTATTGGTCGTGGGCCAGATAGTCTAATTCGCGCTTGTCTCGGTTTTGTGCTGATAATTTATGGCCAAGACGGTGTCGCTGCAGAATTGTGATCCGTCGATGATCATGTTTACCCTGCGACGGTTGCTGTCGTTGCCCTTATCATCCTGCCTTCTTCCGCGCTTTTCCCCCGATTGGTCCCCTGGGGAAGGTCTTTCCGTTTGAGGAGTCCTGCCATTTTTCGGGGGGCGATCCGAGTCGCGGATGAGATCCTTCACGCTGGAGACTCCTGAGAGTTCTCCGCAGAGAAGTTTCGCGGCCAAACTTGCGCCGAGAACTTTGCAGTTAATGGTAGAGTGCCCGCGTGTTTGGTGAAAATTGCAGAAGGTGTTTTTTTTGTGACTTGGATTTCGGATCCAGGTATTACCCGCCGTCCATCCTTGCTCTGATCCGGAGTTAATAGCGTAGCTATGCACTCTCATTGTTTTTTTTGTCTCCGTGTTGGGCGTTTCTATCGTTGCGAGAGTTTTTCTTTTTTAATATCTGATCTGACCCCGGATCCGTTGACACGTTCTTTGTTGGCTTCCATTTTTGGGACACAACTCTCGTCTCCTCTTCGATGATAATGTAATCCGCGGCTTTGTGAAGCGCGTCTTGGATCGTATGCGGCTTTTCCAAAGTTATCCACTTCCTGAATTTCGGCTTGAACCAGAGCATTTTTCTAAGTGTGTCTATCACGACTTTTTCGCTTAACCTGCTGGCTCTAGCCATGACGGTTTTGAACCGCTTTATGAAGTCGCAGAGAGTTTCGTCCTCTCCGTGGGACAGGCTCCAAAGGTCCACGTTAGAGGTTTCTCGATCTATGAACATCGAGTATTATTTGAGGAATTTCGAGGCAAGCTGGCGGAAGCTTCCAATAGATTTTCGCCTTAGTAGTAAAGGGTGTTTTACGAACTTCTTCGAGCAGTAGATCAATCTCTGGTGCTGTGCTAGTAGCATGGTGGATTTGGGACTTCACCGCCCTGACTTCGGCTACCGTTTTCATGAAATCTTTGCAGAGATCGCAGATATCAAATTTCTTGCTAGCAGATTTCCGATTTTGTCGGCGTTTGCTGCGAGTGCTCCGAGTTTGCTCCCCGGCCAGATATTCATGTTCTTTCAAGAAGAAAGCTTTTTCTTCGTCGTTCACAGGGTTTTCGAACTGGGGTTCATCCCGAACTTCTCGGCGTTTTGTGCGGCGCGGATGTATGTCTGCGTCTTCGTCGGTAGGTTCGGACTGACTGCTAGATTCCACGTCGACACGTTCAGTTTCTCTTCCTTATTTATCTTCTTCGCTAGGAGGAAGGTTTTCCAGAATTTTTGTGTAGGCGCGGGGGTGACTTCGTTAGGGTTTTGTATAGACGGCTTGCCTTGCGCGTTATTGGACAGGTCCAGAGGCATTGCGAAGTCGAGTCTTCTTCCGCAGATTCGGGTTGTTCCCCGCGGAATGATGGCCATGTTTCTTGCTGTGAGGGTTTCAACCTGTTTAGCGAGAGAACTCATGACCTTATCCTGTTATGCCGACTTCTTCTCAAACGTCGCGAACATCTTCTTCACCTCCTCGAACGCTGCGGTGCTTGCATCAGCGTTGACTGCAGTGACGTTCGTCGCTGGAGTGTTTTCAAGGTTTTCAAGGTTTTCAATGTTTTCGTCGACGACGTTATTTTCACGAGGCTGTTGGTTGTTGAGATCTGACATGTTTCGATTGAGCGTTGATGGCTAAGAGTTAGATTGATCTGTACCCCCAACCCTCCTTGTAGCGCCAAACTGTGGGAACCGAATTTTCACTGTCGATTTCCGTTGAATTAGAAACGCAGGGTAAACCCTAGTTTCCCAAAGGTCCCGGATATCTGCTAAACCACACGCCAATCAGTCAAAATACGAAGTAAATATTGAAAAACAAAGTGAGAATCGAAAAGAGAGCAAATAGATGTCTTATTCCGAATTTGTGTATGAGTGTTTACAACGGGATAGGAGCCTCGACTATCAGAGCTGTCGGCGAGATCCCTAGTTCTAATAACCTAAGACTGAAAAACCCTAGTTGAGTCGTAGCTCGAATAACAAAAACAGAAAGTTGCCTAAATGCTCTAAGTGCTAAGCTATGTTTGCTCTGAGTAGAGATTTTCGTGTCCCCTTAGAATCATCACCCTTGAAGTCCTTATATACTCCTCTAGAGGCGGTTTGCTCTTTCCCCTTCTGCCCTTGGTCGAATTTATTGATTCGCAGAAATATTCCTTTTTTCCTCGATCTTCATGATTATCTTCGGAAACTTAACATTTATCCCTTTGAACTTAAAATTTTTCTTTTCCTGCAAAATAAAAGATAATCCGTCTCAAAGTCTAGATTTGATTTCAGATAAAATCGCGAGTGGGCCTTTAGCCGAGCTTTAGACCTCGTCGGGCCCTTTTCTGACTTAGGCGTTTCTAGGATTTAATCGAAATAACATTGCTAAGACGACGACGTCCGAGAGTTCGGATCTTTCGTATGAAGCATGTGACTCAAGGTGTCTAGTTAACCGTTATCGTCTCATTTGATCGACCCGATCCTTTCTCGAGAAAAAGAGATCTTTTGGTAAGGTTCCAATGATAATCCTGATTGAGGTGCAACAAAGATAAGTTCGATCAAGTATCGAAAGATGGAGTTTAATGAGGACGAGGTGAAACTGGATTGATCTGACTTTCCAAACGAACGAGTCAGATTGCTCGTGTCGTCTAACTCGCCTTTTTGACGAGTTGGCTTTGTCCAACTCGCCATACGGGCGAGTTGGCCATGTCGTGCTTACCAAGTCGCCTGTACGGCGAGTTGGCCTTATCCAACTTGCCGTACGGGTGAGTTGGTCGTGTGGTTCCAACCAACTCGCCCGTATGGCGAGTTGGTTGATCTGTGCTGACCAACTCGCCATACGGGCGAGTTGGTCGATTCGGGTTTCTTTCTTTCGAGTTTTGGCCTGGAGACTTGTGTTAAGTCGATTTCGAGACTGTATTTGTATATAAACACGAGTTTTAGATGCTGATTCGAGAATACCGTTTTTGCCCCCAACAAACGCATTCTCGCGGTAGGTTTCTAACGTCGATTCCGTCGTAACCGATTTTGACCCCAACAGCAATCGATTCTTAGGGATCAAAATTAAGCTTCCGCATTGTAGTTTTTAAGCTTTGGTAATGATTATCGGCAGTGTTGACGATGAAGAAGGTGGTTACGATGATAATGAAGACAATGGACAACTGGAATCTTTCATGAAAACGCCAAATGTAAACCCTTACGTTATGGAGATTTTAAGCTTTTATTAATTAAGTTAGTGGGGTTTGTTTATTGTTTTTTTGATTTGCATACGTGAAAAGTTAGAGTTTTTGGCTTTAAAACATTTATTTTAAGGGTTTTAATTTGGTTTTGGTAAGTGCAAAAGAATAATTGAGAGTTTTAGCAATTCTAAGAGTTTGTGTTTCTTTTATGGGATATGTTTTCACAATTGTTTTTTTTGGGATCTATCTATAGTTTTGAATTTCTAAAGAGTGTTTTCTATTATTTTGAAAGTGGTGGTTATAAAACATTATGAGGGAGTTTTAGTTACGTTCATGTTCTTGGGCAGTTTTTAGTCCGATTTATGGATTGTCCAAGTTAAGGATGATTGTTTGTGGAGTTGCAGTTGCGCCCACATGCAAGACCAAAGAAAAGCTAGAGTTGAAGCTTTCATACCTCCTTGTCTAAGTTGAAGTTTATATCCGGAGGAGCCTGCTGATTTGTCCATCCTTGACATATTGTTCACGACATACGTGATCTGCTTTGTAATTGCAGATTATGCGTAGTGCATCCCACGTTTGTCATGCGAGGGAGTATTAGAGGTATGTTGGGGCATAAGATGTGTATCATACGGACCAAGATTGTGAAGCCCGTGAAAACCATGAAGACTCTGAAGACTAAAAGAAAAGACTCGACGAAGAAGTTAATCTCAAGATAATCATAGCATATTTGCATTATGTTTTTAGGAATGTTAGCATTATCTGGTGTTAACATTATGTTAGTGTTACCACTATATATATGCGTCATCTATTCTCATATCAAACACAACACAATAATATATCATATTCTTTTATATTTTACATTAGTAAAAAGCTCTGTTCTATTACCCATGTGTTCTTCTCCTGACTAGGGTCGGAGGGACCGCCGCTTCAGACCGAACACCGGCTTCTACTGCACTATGATTCTCATCAGAGCTTTACTTGAGTCTCAGACCTTTCTTCTTCACTCGGTTGGGTTGACTTCTCTCTAAGCTGTCAATAAGCCGAAAGTTAAACCATATCCTACCTTTCAATAAGCCGAAAGTTAAACCATATCCTACCTTTCGAGTGTCTTTCCTGCCTCTCTAACCTACTAACGAGATCTCTTTGTTCATGTTACCAGAGTTAATATGGTTGATATTCTTCACTTTGAGATGCATTTACTCACCTCTCTTTGGTTGCTATAACATCTCTCTCGTTTCACGGTTATCATCTAAGCTACTCCCACAATCTTTCTGGAAGTATGGCTCACCATTTCTCTTGATCTAAGAAAGGAAAATAGGTTCCTCCTTCTGGTCCACATGCATCGTGTCCTCTTGTTCGCATTCCAGCTAGTGATAATGATGACCTAATTTCTGCCAACAAGCTTACCCTCATGGGTCACGTTGCAAACCCTATGGTTCATAGGACTCGCGATGTTATTGATTTTCTCCCTCAGGTGTGGAATCTGGAAGGCAGAGTAGAAGGAATAGAGCTAGGACCGGACTAGTTTCATATCCTGTTTCAAGCTGAGGAAGATCTAGACCGGGTTCTGCTCAAAGGGCCTTACCGCTACAAGAAATGGATGCTCCTTCTTCAAAGATGGGTGTAGTTTCGGATACTTTCCCATCCTCTATCTCCTTCTGGATAAAGATTCATAACATTCCCTCCATTTCTGGAATGAAGGAACTATCAGTACTATTGGAAACGAGCTTGGACACATGACTGATAAAGTCATTGATGAGGCAAAAGTTAGAGTGGAAATGAATAGAAACCATCCGCTGGAGATGGCAATGGAGATTCAACTCCTTGTGAAGAGTTCATTTCAGTGCAGTTTGAATACATCAAGATCGAGAAGCATTGCTTCATTTGCTTCTCACTCTTCCATGAAGAGTCTGACTGTCCCCATAGATCCAGACATGCACTTCATGCAAAAGACCGCAAGTTGAGAATCACAAAACGCTTAGCCCTTCAGCGCACTGAAGCTGACAAAAGAAGACACGATGACAAATGGGGTTACCAACGCCCACTTCAGGAACCACGCTGTACATCATATAGACAATATGGTCATGCTTATTGTCGATATTATTTGAGAATAGAGTACTCCCACGAGATCCTTCTGATACTTTACCTTTTGTAAGAATATTTTATATTCTATGTGACCTATGTATCTATTGGTTTAATATAAAGTTTAAGTTCATATTAATGTTTTTATATATTCTAATATAAAAGACGATACCGTGATGGATCAGTTTCGAGTAATGAGTTAGAATATGAGTGTACTGATAACCCTCCTACTTTACCTTATGTTTATAAACATCCTTAATTTTATGATTACATATATATATATATAAAGGTAGTCATAAAGAAATGATTACCATAAGATTATATATATATATATATATATATATAATTATGAGTGTATAGTGTGCAATTAAATGAATGAAGAGTTGTCTTTAAAACAAACCAACACATCCCTTCCTTATTATAAAACACATATACTCCTGCTAGAAAAAAGTGACGTGAATAGTCATTTTGTTTCTAAAAACTCATTACAACAAAGGGATCATTAAAGAAGAGATTAAGGAAGTTTGGGATTTCTTGTCCATCAAGGAAATCACCAAAGAGAAGGTTAAAGAGGAAAAGATCAATTGGTGGGATTGCATCCAAGCATGGATCAAGGTTAGTCATTCTATCTTCTTTAGAATTGTGTTAAGATTGAATTAAGATAAATCTAGATTAAGGTCTTGGGTTAGATTTCATAATTGAAATCATAAAAGTTAATCTGATATGAGAGCCAATCTAGATTTAATTAATTCACTTAAATTGGTTTCATGAAAGTTATGAACATATATGGTGTGATCCATTTTAATGTGTGTTCATAATTGAATGTTTTTCCTCAATGATGTGTGATTACATAAAAAAAAAACTCATGCATGTACAAGTTTCCTTTGAATTTTTGGAGTTTCGTTAACATTGAACATGCATTCATGATAAAGCTTTTCACGCATTAAAATCTGGGTTTTTACGGTCGTAAAGTTGTGTCAGTTTATGTTCTGGGAAATTAGTAAAACAATTAGTTAAACGACATGAAATGATGAAACGGATGCATATATGTCATTTTATAATTTCTAGAATTCTACCAGACATGTGCACTGGTGAATGTGGAATCAAGTGTTAAATATTATATTTGTGTTTTCTGGAATGGATCCATGTGCACGAACCTATAAATTGTTTGACAGAATAAAGTTTCACGGTTACTAAGTGTGAAAAGTTACCAATGCCGTACGTGAGCGTTTGTTTTCTGAACTCGCGATCATATCATCATTAAAGTCTTATATTGATTAAGGAAACCATAAGAGATTGATGTGAAACTCATAAATAAATTCTTAAAAAGGTTAGTGACATTACGGATGGATATTCTTTTTTTATGATATTCTTTTGATAGAATTCATTGAAGATGTTGTAAAGTCACGAAAAAAGAAAAAAAAATTATGGAATAGTTGCAGTTTGCAACTTTCGGTTAACTTTCTTTAGAATTTTATTTGGGTGCATGAAAGGTCGCATGATGATTCTAAGAAAAAAAAAATTAGGAACCAAGTGTTCAATACAGTTATAAAAATCAATAAGTTACGTAATATTTTATTAATTAAAATATTATATATAGAAAATTTTAGATTTTAAAATGCTTTCGCTGCATTTTAATAATAAGATAATTTGTATTATGAAATATTAACACAATAATAATAAAAAAATGTTATGAAATACTAACATAATATAATAATAAATTTTAATAATTATGTAGTTTATAACATGTTAGTCACCAAAGTGACCTTGTTATTTAATTATAAATATTAAAATTAATAAAAGTTTATAATTGATAAGATCAAAGATGCTAAATGACATAAAAAAAAATTTGATCAATCAATTAATCTATTATTTATATTCTAAGAGATCACCCAAAGGGGGATCATTGAATATAATTAGTAATAAGAAAAGAATTAATCATTTCTTACTATAATCGATAATATGTATATCCAAAGATAACATACTTATTTGATTAGTGGTTAATTGATTAATATTAAAGTATATATGATTAGCGTCACTCAAAGTACTTGTATTTAAGTATTGCCCAAAGGTTACTTAAAATACAAGTTTTAGGGTTCTATTAGTCTGAATATATATTAGAGTCTCAAAGCACTAACGGGTAAACATGTATGAATGCTTGCAGCTTCATCAAATGTGTTTGCATCTGCTAACTCTGTGGTAAAGTTTAATGGCCTAAACTATGGTGAATGGTTTGAGCAAATCCTATTTGCACCGGGTGTAATGGCTTTGGACTCCGCCATACTAACTGATCAGGAACCTTCAGCTATTACAGTAGATAGCTCTGAATCTGAAAAGTCTCGCTATGAGAGATGGGAGCGATCTAACAGGCTGAGCTTGAACCTTATGAGGTTGACGATGGCGCAAAGTATTAAGCCATCAATGCCTAAGACAGAGAAAGCAAGGGAATTCATAGAGAAAATTAAGGAGTATTCGCAATAAGAATTGGCTGATAAGTCGATTGTAGAAAGTCTCATGAATGAGCTAACTACAAAGAAGTTTGACTGGTTTCAACCAATCCATGATCATGTTACGCACATATCTAATCTGGCAGCAAAGTCAACGACCTTAGGAGTGGAGGTACATGAGCAGTTCTTGGTTCAATTCATCATGAACTCTCTACATCTTGAATTTAGCCAGTTCCAGGTGAATTACAACACCATTAAGGATAAATTGAACTTTAAGGAATTAAAGGCTATGTTAATTCAAGAGGAGGGGAGATTAAGGAAGATGAAAGGTCAAGTTGCTAACCTCGTAGGTCTAGGAAGTGCCAGTAGCAGAAAAAGAACATCAAGTAGAAAGGACAAAAGGAATATTAAGAATTTCGTGAAAGGACCTCAAAGTCAAATCCAGAAGGAAAAGAAGTGTTTCTTTTGTAAGCAAGTATGACACTTCAAGAAGGATTGTCCTAAGAGGAAGGGTTGGTTCGACAAGAAAGGTAAACATTACAACTTTGTTTGCTATGAAATGAATCTTGTCAAAGTTCCTAATAATACTTGGTGGTTAGATTATGGTGCTACTATTCATGTGTCTTATATTAAACAAGGATTCAGTTCGATCCAGCCCATAAGAGGACCTGAACAATACTTGTTCATGGGAAACAGGATGAAGGCACAAATAGAAGGAATTGGGACGTATATATTGATCTTGGACACTAGAAGTCATGTGGATCTTGAAGGGTGTCTCTATGTACCTGAGTGTACTAGAAATCTTGTTTCTGTTAGTAGGTTGGACAATTTAGGTTTTAGTATTAAGGTTGCACATGGTGTTTTCTCATTGTACTGAAATGATTACTTTTATGGTAGTGGTACTTTATTTGATTCACTTTATAAGTTTAACCTTGATGCAAAATTTTCTAAATCTCTATTTAATGTTGAAAGTCGAGGCATTAAGCGTAGTGCAATTAATGAAAATTCTTCTTTCTTGTGGCATCAACGAATAGTTCATATTTCCAAAGAAAGAATTATGAGGTTGATAAAGAATGAAATTCTTCCTCAATTGAATTTCAGTGACCTAAATGTATGCATAGACTGCATTAAAGAAAAGCAGACGAAACATACTTTAAAGAAACCAGCCACAAGAAGCACTCAACTTCTTGAGTTAATACACACTGACATATGTGACCATTTCGATGCTCCTTCATGGAGTGGCGAAAAATATTTCATCACTTTTATTGATGATTGCTCACGATATGGATATACCTATCTACTGCATGAAAAGTCCAAGTCTGTGAATGTTCTAGAGGTATTCATTGATGAATTAGAAAGGCAATTAGATAAAAAGGTTAAGCTAGTGAGATCTGATCGATGTGGTGAATTTTACGGAAAATTCGATAAAAGTGGAAAATGTCCTGGTCCATTTGCAAAATTACTTAAAAGTGGAGGCATTTGTGCACAATACACAATGCATGGTACTCCTCAGCAGAATGGTGTAGCTGAGAGGCGGAACCGTACCTTAATAGAGATGGTTAGGAGCATGTTGAGTAATTGCTCTTTACCCCTCTTGTTGTGGATATATGCATTAAGAACTGCAACGTATGTGCTTAACCGGGTTCCTAGTAAGGCAGTTCCTAAGACCCCTTATGAATTGTGGACGGGAAGGAAACCTAGTTTAAGACATCTACGTGTGTGGGGTTGTCCAGCAGAAGTAAGGCTATATAATCCATATGAGAAGAAACTTGATTCTAGGACTGTCAGTGGATTTTTCATTGGCTATCCTGAAAAATCAAAGGGGTATACATTTTATTGCCCTAACCGTAGTACGAGAATATTTGATTCGGGTAATGCTAGGTTCATTGAAAATGGTAAAACTAGTGGGAGTGGTAAACCGCGAAAGGTGGACATTTTTGAAGTTCAGATTGAAGTTTCTTCACCTGTAGTTCCACCTGGGGTAGTTTTTCCTATTGTTACATCTGAGTTTAATGACACAATAGAACAACATAATCATGTGCAAGTTCCACCAGTTTAAAATACTGTTGATGAACCTGTCATAATTCAAGAAGAGAATAGTGAACCACAAATACCTATAAGGCGATCTGGAAGAGAAAGAAGATATGCCATTTCAAATGATTATGTGGTTTATACTATTGAAAATGAATGTGACTTAAGCATGAATGAAGATCCGATCTCATTCAAAATGGCCATGGAAAGTGACAATTCTGAAGAGTGGTTTGATGCTTCAAAAGAAGAAATGAAATCTATGAGTGACAATCATGTATGGGACTTATTACCCGATGGTTTCAAAACCGTTGGTTGTAAATGGGTCTGTAAGACTAAACGCAACTCGAAAGGTAAAATTTAAAGACGCAAGTCTCGCCTTGTTGCTAAAGGTTTCACTCAAAAAGATGGCATTGACTATAAAGAAACATTCTCTCCAGTTTCAAAAAGGATTCTCTTAGAATTGTTTTGGCTTTGGTGGCTCATTATGATCTTGAGCTTCACCAGATGGATGTGAAAAATGCCTTTTTGAATGGAGATCTTGAGGAGGAAGTATATATGGACCAACCAGAAGGTTTCGTGGTTGCATGAAAAGAAAATTTGGTGTGTAAGCTGAGAAAGTCAATATATGGAATAAAACAAGCTTCTCGACAATGGTATATAAAGTTTAATGATATTTTGCTTGTTGCAAATAACATGGGTATGTTACATGATGTGAAGAAGTATCTCTCTAAGAACTTTGAAATGAAAGATATGGGTGAGGCATCTTATGTGATCGGCATAGAAATCTTACGAGACAGATCACAAGGACTGTTAAGTTTGTCTCAAAAAGGATATATCAATAAGATCTTAGCGAAATATATGATGGAAAAGTGCTCGTCAGGAATAGCTCCAATTCAGAATGGGGACAAGTTTAGTAAAATGCAATGTCCTAAAAATGAATTGGAGCATAAAGAAATGAAAAGAATTCCCTATGCATCGGTGGTTGGGAGTTTGAACTACGTTCAAACATGTACTCGACCCGATATCAACTTTGTTGTTGGAATGTTGGGTCGATATTAAAGGTATCCCGGAATGGACCACTGAAAAGCTGCAAAGAAGATTCTCAGGTACTTGCAAGTCACCAAAGAGCACATGCTTACATATAGGAGATCTGATCAGCTTGAAGTTATTGGATATTCAGATTCAGACTATGCTGGATGCGTTGATAGCAGAAAATCAACGTTTGACTACTTGTTCCTATTAGCTAGGGGAGCAATATCATGGTAGAGTGGAAAGCAGTTTGTCATTCCTACTTCCACTACGGAGGCTGAATTTGTGGCATGCTTTGAGGCCACAATTCATGCACTATGGCTGCGGAACTTTATCTCAGGGCTTCGGATTGTCGACACTATAGCCAAGCCGCTGAGAATTTACTGCGATAATTCTGCAGCTATCTTCTTTTCAAAGAACAACAAGTACTCGAAAGGTGCTAAGCACATGGAGTTAAAGTACTCGTCTGTTAAAGAAGAAGTTCAGAAACAAAGAGTGTCATTTGAGCACATAAGAATAGACATGATGGTAGCGGATCCGCTAACTAAAGGTTTACCACCCAAGGCATTCAATGGCCATGTAGAACATATGGGTATTATAGATAAGGCTTTGCTATTTTAGTTATGGGATGCTTATTATGTATTTGACACAGAGAATTCACTTAAAAGATTATGTTTCTGATTTATTTATTATGTTATCACTAAAGTATGTGTATACACTTATGGTTTGTAGATAACATATGTTTTGGTTTGAGAAATAAAGATTCTTCTCATATAAAGATTGATATAAAATTTAAATTGATTAGTGATACATGGAAGAGACTATGTCGTTTAATGACATACAACAGCCATGACTCGATCAATTTAAATTTTACTAAAGATCAAGTGAACTTGATGTAAAAGTGCACATTAAAGTTATTGAACCCTTAAATCGACACAAAGGTCAAGTGGGAGAATGTAAGAATATTTTATATTCTATGTGACCTATGTATCTATTGGTTTAATATAAAGTTCAAGTTCATATTAATGTTTTTATATATTCTAATATAAAAGACGATACCGTGATGGATCGGTTTCGAGTAATGAGTTAGAATATGAATATATTGATAACCCTCCTAGTATACCTTATATTTATAAACATCCTTAATTTTATGATCTTTATATATATATAATTATGAGTGTATAGTGTGCAATTAAATGAATGAAGAGTTGTGTTTAAAACAAACCAATACATCCCTTCCTTATTATAAAAGACACATATACTCCTGCTAGAAAAAAGTGACATGAATAGTCATTTTGTTTCTAAAAACTCATTACAACAAAGGGATCATTAAAGAAGAGAATAAGGAAGTTTGAGATTTCTTGTCCATCAACGAAATCACCAAAGAGAAGGTTAAAGAGGAAAAGATCAATTGGTGGGATTGCATCTAAGCATGGATCAAGGTTAGTCATTCTATTTTCTTTAGAATTGTGTTACGATTGAATTAAGACAAATCTAAATTAAGGTCTTGGATTAGATTTCATAATTGAAATCATACAAGTTAATCTAACACCTTCTTCTCACCGTAGAAATCACGAACTTGTTCCATCTCTCCGTAGAGTATCTTACTCCAGTGGCTCAAGACTATCAGGAGGGGATAACTCTAGGGTCCTATCCAGTGGTGTTGTCATCAGCCACCAGGATATCCCTGTTGATGATACTCCTCGTCTTCAGTCTAATGGAGCTGCAAGGGGCGTCCTTCTAGCTCACTACTATCACATACACCCTCATCTCGTAATTTGTGTGAACGTATGGAGTTTTCAAATGATTTTGGATCATAAGGTGGTACTTCAAACCCCAATTCTCGAGAAAGAAGATATGCTCTAGTTATTAATGAAATTTCTGTTTACTCAAAAAAAAAGATTTTGTAATAAATCAAAATTGGTTAAAATATTTGATAAAATATCTTATTTTTGAGTGATCGAGGTTTCCTTTGGGACAGTGTAAGAGAACGTCTAATGAGGGTTTCTCAATGGAATTCTTAGAAAAAAAAAATATGAAAATAATAAAAAGAGGAGAGAAGGTAAAATCAAAGTTTTCAAAATAAAAACTCTTCAGATATTTTTCTTCTATGTGTAATGTCTGTGAACCATTAATTCTTTAGAAAGAAAATAAAGGTTTTTTTGTCACAAAAATATGCATTAAGAGCCCAATCCTAAAGTAAACAAAGTTAGCACAAAGGGTGCTTGTTACAGAAAGACGAAGAGACTCTTTCGCTAACGCATCCAAAATGGTGTTATCAGTTCTTGAGATATGATAGAAAGAGACGAAGGTGAAACCCGAGGATATTGATTGAATATCATGAACGATTCCGATCAACTCTTTTCTCTGGTGTTTTCCATTAATTTATCCGATGAGCGTTGTGTTGTCTGAGAAGACTTTGATGCCGGTGAGATTTATCCAGAGACGAACCGAGGGCTGAAATTAAGAAATGCAAGGGTTTCTGCAATCAGTGGTGATTGATAAATTTCTTGTCTTGTCCCAAGCTACATCTTTCTTGCAGGTTATTGATCTGTGGGTTGCTGTCCTGTCTATGGGGAATCAATCTTGATCTCGTCCACTTACTAGTAAGGGTTTACTTTTTAAGACTTTACCTTGAGCTTGATTCCATTCTAGGGCTAACATTAAGACCTTTTGTTGTTGTTTCTCCCGGTGTAACTGATTTAGCCTATTTATTATCAATTTTAGGCCATGTTATAGGCTCTATTTAAGGTATATTATGTGGCTAGACTAAGTTTTAGAATCTTTACATGTCTAGGTATGTTTTTGAGATATATGGAGATACTTGTAGCTTTTGGAGCATTTAGAAGAGAAAAATATGTAGCTGATCATTTAGAGAGTCGAAATACAAGACAATCGTTGATCAACAACGCAAACTTGGCGTCGACCGATGTTATAAGACCAAGGTCGATTGATATTTCACACTTGCCATCGATCGACGGCCAAATCACAGACAACTGATTTCAAGCCAAGTTAGAGACAAATGACGAAGATGCCCTGGACAAGTTTTGACCTAAATTTTAGGGTTTTATATTTATGTTTTATATATTGCACATAAAAGGGAGGTTCTTAAGAGTTTAGTTTTCTATTATAGTTTTAGGGTTTTTAGGGGAGAAGATTCATAACTCCTTAGGGAGATATGTATTGGAACCCCAGTATTTTATCTATGCATTATATTCAAACCATTGTTTTTTCTTTGATTATGTCTGAGTAGTTATCAACTAGATTTATGGTTGAATGATAACAATCATGGATTAGCCCAAAAGTAAGATTTCTAGGTTGAATTAATATCCATCAATTGAGTTGTGCTTCATGCTTGCATTCTAGAGTAGCTAACTAGGATCTCGAAAGTAGGACATGGACGACTACGAGAGTAGGTTCTGTGCCAGAATAGACTCCATTGAATTAGGTTGTTAGGCGCATGCGAGAGCTGGTCTAATTATCTTGGTGGAGTTATCAAATCTCGCTCACACTTCCTTCTGATTTCACCGTCGATCGACATCAGGCCTTAGCCGTCGATCAATGATCTTTTCTTTTGCTCGCATAGGAGAGTTAAAGTTATAATGGTCAGAATAGTTAATATTTGAGTTCTAGAATATTTACATTTCTTTGCTTCCTATTCCCTATAATCCATAAAGCTTGAAATCCTAGATCTAGCATATTTACATTTGCATCTAGTTAGTTTAATAGTATATTTCCATATTTAGATAATTATCATATTTTCATATTGCATCTATACCTCTGGATAAATAATATTTCCTTAATTGATTGTTTACTCCTAATATATATATCTACCTAGCTTAGTCTTTAGAAATAAAAAAATTATTGTGTATCATTGTTCTCTGTGGATTCGATCCCTAAGTACTACACATGACCACTCTTGGCAAGAGTAATATTTGTGTGTTAAGATTATGGTTAATTTGATAGTTAATTGTTTAGAATTCTCATACCTGCTATAACAATCAACACACCCATGTCAAATTTAGCGCCGTTGCCGGGGAGCAGTAATCACCATTAGATTTAATTTCTAGGATTAGTCTAGGTTTGTTATTACTTTTAAGTTACTAAACTTTTTTTTTCTTTTGTTTTTCAGGTACATGCAAAGAAGTACCAGGAGAAATAAAGGACAAAAACTACTATTCTCAGACCCGGAGAAACTCGAACGTACAATCCGCAAAGGAAGAGGACAAGCATCGATCGACAACACCTACATAGGGTCGACCGACACTTCTTTACAGACATCATCGACCGACATTGATCGCACCGCATCGATGGACAGGAACTTACCAGCATCGATCGACAGTAGTAGAAGAGATCAGATGGTTGCGACTTTAGTATTGGTTCGGGGATGAGAGTGGAGACTTGCATGACCTCGACGGTCATCTGCGTAATGCAGCAGGTCAAAAGATAGACGATCAGGGGACTGTAATCCCTGATACAGAAGCAGAAACGGAAGCAGACGCTTCAGTAGCTCAACCTGAAGCTAATGCCCAAGCTGGAACACTGACTGACTACAACTGTCCAAACCAGTTCTACGCCAACAGATCTGCCATTCGTCCTCCAGCTTTTCAGAGAAACAATTTTGAGATCAAGCCTGCTTTCTTCGGACTTGTAGCGCAGACGCCTTACCATGGGTTGCGAAATGAGCACCCTATGGATCATCTGGAGAGATTTGAGGATCTAGTGACTGCTATTAAATCCAATGGAGTCCTTGGGGACTATCTATTTTGTAAGCTCTTAAAGTACTCACTTGCTGGAGAAGCTTCATATTGGCTTAAGCATTTACCACCAGGAACTCTGACATCCTGGACTGACGTTAAGAACGTTTTCTTGCGTAATTTCTTTGATAACGCGAGAGCACAAGATATGAGGAGCAAGATTGCTACTTTTTCACAAGAGCCTTTAGAGTCTTTCAGAAACTCCTGGATCAGATTCAAGTCATACCAGAGAGATTGTCCACATCACGGGTTCAACGAAGTGCAGCTTCTGAGCATTTTCTTCAGAGGTATTGGATTACAATATCAGATGGGCTTGGACACAACTAGTGAGGGAAATTTCAGCACTATGAGTCCTGAAGAAGCTACGAGATTGATTGAGAATCTGGCATTCAACAGCATAACCAAGAACATAAATTTTGAGAGGAAGAAAATCAACTTCAGCTTTGAGCAAGGAGCAAATTGAAGAGGTCAAGGTAAAACTGGATAGTGTTTAGAAATTTCTCAAGAAGCAGGTTATTGTTACAGAAGTAGAAGCAATAGAGTCTGGGGATAATGAGAATGAAGAAGAGGATGTGAAGTACATTGATGGGAATGGTTTCCAGAGACAAGGGAATCCATGTTTCAACAGGAACTCCTATGGGAATGGTCAAAAGAGTAACTTTAATCGGGGGTCACAATAGAAGTCCTTCAACAACAACATGACTTATGGCTCTTCTTACTACCAGAATCCTCCTCCAAAGGCTCAAGAAAACAAGATCAAAGCAATGATTGATGGAGTTTTATAGGGATAGCAGAAGATGATTGTATATTACAATGGAAAGATAGATGGTCTGTACCTCAACCTCAATACCAAATTTGAAAACCTCAACACCCATCTGAAGAAGTTGGAGAATCAAGTGATGCAAAAAGTGAAACCATTAGGAGGCATAAGAGCCTGATTAAGGAGAAAATGGAGGCTGGACAGAATCACCACGTAAATGCATTAATTGATGATGATTTTTGGCAGGAAGTTAAGAGAAAAAAATCTCCAAGGAGTTTTTTGTGTGGAAAGTTTGATGTCATTTGGCAGTTCCCATTGGTGTCGATTGACACTAAGCGATGAGCGTCGATCGAGAATGATTCCTGCAGTATCAGTTGCTTCGTGTGTAACGTCGATCGACACAGAGAAGAGAGCACCGACCGACATAGAGATTGCTGTATTGAGCGATAACGCGACCTGAGCATCGATCGACAGATGAGAAAAACAGTTCGACTGCCGAGCATGAATGCGAGTTTGATGGTGCGTCTAACCGTGACTATTTCAGAACATAATACATACACGTCTGAAGCTATGGATCTTGATAGAAGTGACGAGGGAAACTCCAAGAGGAAGCAAAAGATCCCCAAACATCAACGCAGAGAAGCCAATGAAAAAGAGATGAATAGCTTTACTAAAAGAGTTTTAAAAATTCCTTTAGATATTCCTTTTAATGAAGCTTATTATACTTACACATTTTGGATGTTTTTCAGGGAAACAGGTGAGACAGATGATGATACAGAGATTATGTTCAATCATCTCAGAGAAAAGATGAAGCAGAGGACTTGTCTGAGGAAGAAAAGTGATCTTAGGAAGTTCGTGGTTCCATGCTTTATCAAGGGCAACGAATATCCCAATGCCCTGTGTGATAATGGATCATCAGTGAGCATTATGCCAAGGACTATGGTAGAGGAGCTAAACCTGAAAGTGGAACCCTCCAATGATTCTTTCACATTTGTAGACTGCTCAAAAGTGAAACCAAGAGGGATAGTAAAAGATTTTCCAGTGCACATTAACAACACCCTAGTCCCAGTAGACTTCCATGTGATGGACATCATGATAGATTGGAACTCTTCAATACTACTTGGCAGAGCATTTATGGCTACTATGAGAGGTATCTGCGATATGAAGTTAAACATGTTGTATCTATCTCTGATTGATCAAAATATTTTTTTATGAACCTGTTAAGAATAAAAACAAAGCTACTCTGATTGAATTATGTAATGATACCGAGCTTGTGGCAATATGCTTTTGCGATTATGAGTTCAATGAAGAGTCAGAAGATGGAGAATCGATCAATACCCAGCCCAGACAATCGATCAACGCGTTTGCAGTACAAAAATCGGTCGATACCCACCCTTTGTTATCGATCGATAATCCTACTCCAGAACCGATCAACACCTACCATGCAGATTTCGTATACAACCCACCCTACGTCGAGTACGACGAAGATTATAGAGAAGAAGAGATAATTAAGTACCATGGAATTGCTATGGAAGAGGCTAGTGTTTTTCATGTTTCCCATCGAATCGGGAAATCGACATTGATCTACGGTAACCATACACCATCGATCGATTCTGATGTTAAAGCAGAGTCTGAACTAGATTCAGCAGTAGAACGTGAGAAGGAATATGGTTATCTACAACCAGATGAGTTTGGTATTCTGAGAGATTCAGAGGGTCACGCAAGAGCTATGGATGGAAGAATTTTACATGTCACTGAGGAGGACATAGCAGAGATACTTGCTGATGTGGGGTTTTATTTCACTTTCAAATTAATCCTATTTCCCATTTTTACTCTCTCAAATAAGAGGTTCAGTGTAGTACTTAGGGATCAAATCCACAAATACTCTAGGATTGCACAATAGACTTATTGCTTTGAATTAAAGCTAAATGAATTAAAAAATCGATTTCAAGATTGATTTCGTTTGTGAGGATCAAATTAAGAGATTAGACTTAAGGGAAATTCTTAGGTAAGATTAGATACTGAAAATTAATAGATTGTTAGGGTTTTAATTTAAGCATCATTCTCGAACTCAAACCTTAGGGTTTAGGAGATCGTTCTCGCGCATCTCAACTGAGTGTCGATTGATGTCCATAAGGTGGAGGTGGTATCGATCGATGTCCATGAGGTGGTATCGATCGATCTCCATAAGGTGGTATCGATCGACGCTCATTCTAAACCGTGCTGGTTTCACGGTTTGATGGATTCTCAAAACTTCCAATTCAACTCTCGTTCGTTTGTTACCGGTAATTAGATTGTTTAAGATAGGTTCCAGGTTATAACCAAGCTCTCGCTTGCACTATAGAACCCTAATCTAAGATTGAGGTGATCAAGTTTAACTTAGCATTAAGAGCAACTTAAACAAAGAACCAAGAAGATTACCCTAAAAGTTCTATAAAATCAGCAATACATTATTACCATTGAATAACCCTAAATCAAAAAATGAATTACTAAGACATAGCAATAAAGAACATGATTAGAGTCTGAATGAATTGTATAGAATAAACTGAGTAAAAAAAATAAGGAGTTCAAAATATTCTTTGTAATGATGATCGGATCTCTCTCTCCAATAGATGTAGCAAGGTGTTCCAACTCTCAGCTCTAAAAAAATTGTGTAACTTAGAAGACAACTATTTATTAGGTCCTCAGGCTTATCCTAAAACTATGATAGAAAACATTAATAAATAATCTAAATTTCAGCCAGGGACTTGTCTTGCAAATGATAGAACTTCTGGGTAAAACTTATAATTTCTCAAGCCTTAATTAATCTTGGAGTCGACTTGGCAGTCGGTCGACGCTGTGTGTGACATCGATCGGTGGTTCACGCATAAACTGGATCTGATTCTGAGTTTCTGGCTGAGCATCCTAAATGCTCCAAAATAGCCCAAAATCTCCATTTGTTTCCAATGAGTGCCAGACCTGTAAATACTCCAAAATAGTACCAAATGCATATAAAAGACTCTATATATCATAGGTAGAATAGGTAAAATCCATAGCATATCAACTCCCCCCAAACTTAATATTTTGCTTGTCCTCAAGCAAACAAAGCCTGTGAAAGAGGTTTTGAAAAGCAGAGGCTCACATAATGTCTAAGTATAATTGTCACCCTACTTTATTGAAACCACATCCTATCAAGTCAATTACAAAAGAACTTTATATACCCTATCCTAATATAGCAACTAGTTCCATTCTACCAGTAACTTAGCAAATACTAGTCTGACTCACATCTCTACTGATTTCATTTCTTTGTATAAAATAAAAGCGCGGGCTTTACCATGGGAGTATCGATCAAAGGACACATGGATTCTTACCTCTGTAATTTTGGACAACTAGGCAAAAATTCTTCTCTGATCCCTTTCTTCCCTATTTTCTCTCTTCTCTGAATCTTTTTGGATTTCAAATTCAATGGAAAATGATGCTGATACAATCCATCTTGCCATCTCATTTTCAATTTTTTTTAACAAAGTTGTAGGCGAATAGTGGGGTCATCAGTAATGTACCTATTCCTCGTTTCCAACAATGTGTGATCGTTTCTCCAAATTAGAATACTGGGGTAATTGGTAATGTACCTACCCCTTTGGATCTCGGGAAGTAATCTCAATCTTTTACGCTTTTAAATAGATGCTAAAGAGAGAGAGAGAGAGAGAGAGAGAGAGAGAGAGAGAGAGAGAGAGAGAGAGAGAGAGAGAGAGAGAGAGAGAGAGAGAGAGAGAGAGAGAGAGAGAGAGTTGGGAACAAGAGGTGAAATGACTTGTACCTATAGACTTGCAGAAGAAATTCGATCCAGTGTATACCAAGCCCCAAAGGAAGCAAATAATGTCATAATTAGTGTTGGAAATCAGCTTCATCTCCTTCAAACTTTCTAAGGAACTGTGATATAGTGGCATGATGATCCACTTTGGTATCTCTAATAATCTCTGTAGACAATGTTTAAGAGTGATGCTAAACTGTGGTTAGTCAATAATAAATATTGATCATAGTCCCATTCTTGATTTAATAAAAACTCTTTGAAATTTTCTTATAACTATAGAAATAAAACTCAAAAACAAATAAATAGCATTAGCAAACCTCCCCAGGCTTAAATTACATTGTCCCCAATGTAATATATCCTCGATTGGTTTAGGAAAAATTAAATCATAAGGAAACAATGTTAGAGAAAGTCGAATATACCAAACTCCGAAAGGAGTATCGATCGAGGGTTATAGGTGAGTGTCAACCGATGGTAAACTACCACCTCGACTGATGGTGAACTGATGGTGTCGGTTGATGGTGGATTCAAATGTACCTTTCTTGTTAATTCGCCATCGATCGATTGCAACACAACTTCGTCGATCAATACTATGCTAACAAACTTAATCATGTGTGCCTACTCTCCAATCTGATCATCTCTCTCTGGGTTAGCTCTGTTAGACACTCAAACACACATCAAGACATCCAAACAGAAATAAATAAATGAGTGTAAATCCAAAGGCAACAAAAAAATAAAATAACTACGAGTGTAAGTCTGAAAATGAAATAAGAGACGAAGGAGTAACAAAGGAGACTACTCCTCGTCTGAGGTATCCATATCTGGCTGCTGAGGATGTGGTGCGGCTCCTGGTGGCAATCTTGCTCTGGTCATGGGATGGCTGAAACACTGGCACCGAGACATCGTCTCCACCCTGGCCCATATGGCACGAAGTGCGTCCACTACGACTCGCAGGAAAACACCATGGTAGTAAATGGGGATCTCTGGGATCTGAGAGAAAGCTGGGAGAGGTGGAGGTGGCTGTTCTGGCTCGTCTGCTGCTGCTGCTGCTACCGGATGGGCTGGTGTGAGGCCTCCTCTGCGTCGTGTATGGAGGTGATGCTCAGTTGGTCGGAAGGCGAGGCGCTCGTGATCATCAGTAAATTATATTACCTCTCGCGCTGGATGATCTATCATCCTAGGCCCTTCATCATCTAAAAAGACCAGTACCGTCCCTCCTTCAGCCACTGAGTCCTCCTCAAGTGCCCCTCGTCCATGTACCGAAACTCCCTCGAAACAGATGCCAAGAAAGCTGAATAGAGGCGTCAAGAGGCTCTCAATCGTCTCCTTCTTCGAGCCAGAACCCTTGAAGGGTTTGTCCTTCAGGGTCGCCAAGTGCTCAGCGAAGATAACTGATATAGCCTATTTATTACCAATTTTAGGCCATGTAATAAGCTCTATTCAAGGTCTATTATGTGTGTCTAGGGTCTGTTTTAAGGTCTTTACATGTCCATGTACGTTTTGGAAATGTATGTTGATACTTGGAGATGTATGGTGATACTTGGAGATTTTGGAGCATTTAGAGGAGAATAATACATAGCTGATCATTGAAAGAGTCGAAGTACAAGACTGCCATCGATCAACGACAGTATCTTGACGCAGACAGCCGATTTCAAGCCCATGTTAGAGACAAGACACAAGATTACAAGATTACCCCTGGATGAGTTTTGACCTAGATTTTAGGGTTTTATATTTATAATTTATGTATGACACCAAAAAAGAAGAGACGCACGGTGCGAGGTTCTAGAGTTTTTAGTATTCTATTAGGAGAGAAGATTTATAACTCCTTAGGGAGATTTATATTGGAACCCTAGTATTTTATATATGCATTATATTCAGATTATTATTCTTACTTTGATTATGTCTGAGTAGTTATCAACTAGATTTAGGGTTGAATGATAGCAATCATGGATTAGCCCAAAAGTAGGATTGCTAGGTTAAGTTAATATCCATCAATTGCGTTGTGCTTAATTCTTGCATTCCAGAGTAGCTAACTAGGATCTCAAAAGTAGGACATGGACGACTATGAGAGTAGGTTTTGTGCCAGTAGACTATATTGAACTAGGTTGTTAGGCGCATGGGAGAGATGGTCTAAATTAGCTGGGTGAACATATCAAATCTCGTTCACACTTCCTTCTGATTCCACCGTCGATCGACATCAGGCCTTAGCCGTCGATCAATGGTCTTTCTTTTTTGCCGCATATGAGAGTTAGAGTTAAAAGGGTCATAATAGTTAATATTTGAGTTCTAGAATATTTACATATCCATGCTTCTTATTCCCTATAATTCATTGAGCTTGAAACTTTAGAATATTTACATATCCATGCTTCTTATTCTCTATTATTCATTATGCTTAAAACTCTAGATCTAGCATATTTACATTTACATCTAGTTAGTTTAGTAGCATATTTCCATATTTACATTATTAGCATAATGTTTAGTCGGGGAACATTGATCGCCATTAGATTTAATTTCCAGGGTTTAGTCTAGGTTTGTTTTACTTTCAAGTTACTATTTTTCTTTTTCTTTGTCTTTCAGGTGCATGTAAAAGAGTACCAGAAGCAATAAAGGACAATAATTACTATTCTCAGACCCGCATAAACTCGAACACAAGATCCGCAAAGAAAGGGGACAAGCATCGATCGACGGAATACACTCAGCGTTGACCGACACTTCTTTACAGATAGCATCGACCGGCATCAGAACTCTAGCATCAACCAACATTTATCACTTAGCATCGATTGACAGCATCTCACCCGCATCGATCGACGACAGCAGACGAGTTCAGATGCTTGCGCCTATAATAGTGGTTCAAAATGAGAATTGAGACTTGCATGACCTCAACGGTTATCTACATAACACAGCAGGTCAAGAGATAGATGATGAGGGGGATGTAATCCCTGATACATAAGCAGAAGCAGACGCTTCAATAGCTCAACCTGAAGCTAACGCCTAAGCTGCTCAGAGAACGCTGGCTGAATACAACCGTCCAAACCAGTTCTACGCCAACAGATCCACCATTCATCCTCCAGCTTTTCAGAGAAACGATTTTGAGATCAAGCCCGCTTTCTTTGGACTTGTAGCGCAGACACCTTACCATGGGTTGCGACATGAGAACCCTATGGATCATCTGGAGCAATTTGAGGATCTAGTGACTGCTATTAAAGCCAATGGAGTCCCTGAGGACTATCTTTTCTCTAAGCTCGTCAAGTACTCACTTGCTGGAGAAGCTTCATATTGGCTTAAGCAACTACCACCAGGATCCCTAACATCCTGAACTGACATCAAAAACGCTTTCTTGCGTAACTTTTTTGATGATGCAAGATCAGAAGATCTAAGGAGCAAGATTGCTACTTTTTCACAAGAACCTTCAAAGTCTTTCAGAAAATCGTGGTTTAGATTCAAGTCATACCAGAGAGAATGTCCACATCATGGGTTCAACGAAGTGTAGCTTCTTAGCACTTTCTTCAGAGGTATTGGATTACAATATCAAATGGCTTTAGACACAGCTAGTGAGGGAAATTTCAGCACCAGAAGCCCTGAAGAAGCTATAAGATTGATTGAAAATTTGGCATCTAGCAGTAGCACCATGAACACAGATTTTGAGAGAAGGAAATCAGCTCCATCTGTGAGAAAGGAGCAGAATGAAGAGGTCAAGGCAAAACTGGATAGTGTTCAGAGATTTTTCAAGAAGCAGGTTACTTTTGCAGACGTGGAAGCAATTGAGTCTGGAGAAGATGAGATTCAAGAAGAAGATGTAAACTACATTTGATGGTAATGGTTTCCAGAGACAAGGGAATTCAGGCTTCATCAGGAACTCCTATGGCACTGATCATAGGAGTAACTTTAATCAGAATTCACAGCGAAGAACCTTCAACAACAACAAGACTTATGGATCTACCTACTGCCAGAATCCTCCTCCTGAAAGTCGGGAAAGCAAGATTGAAACAATGGTTGACAGAGCTTTTGAGGGACAGCAAAAGATGACTGTGGATTTCAGTGGAAAGATAGATGTTCTGTACCTCAACCTCAATACCAAGTTCGAAAACCTCAGCACTCATGTGAAGAAATTAGAGTATCAAGTGATGCAAAAAAGTGAGACCATTAAGAAGCATGAGAGCTTGATTAAGGAGAAAATCGAGGCTGTGAAAAGGCACCACGTCAACGAATTGTTTGATGATGACTTCTGGCAGAAAGTCAAGAGAGAGAAGCCCCAAGATATCGATTTTTGTGTGGAAAAAGCCGTATTACTCGGCACTTCTAATTAGCATCAATCAACACCAACTAGGGAGAATCGATCGACGGTGAAACCTACAGAATCAGTGGCTTCGTGTGAATCGACTAACATCAATCGAGACCATTCTCGTGACATCGGTCGACGGAGTGACAGAAGACTCGATCGACAATACACACTTAGCATCGATCGACAGGAGATAAACCCAGCTTGACTACCAAACCTCAATGCAAGCTTGATTGTACGTCCGACAGTGACAATTTCAGAAAAGAATACATGCACATCTGAAGCTATGGATACTGATAAAGAAGATTAGGGACACTCATAGAGGAGACAAATGATCCCAAACATCAACGCAGAGAAGCCCATAGATATTTCTTTTGATGAAACTCTTATTATACTCACAAATTGTAGATGTTTTTTAGGGAAACAAGGGAGACAAATGATGATATAGAGATAATATTCAATCACCTCAGAGAGAAGATGAAGCAGAGGACCTGTCTGAAGAAGAAAAGTGATCCACGAAAATTCATGGTTCAATGCTTCATCAATGGAAACAAATATCCCAACGCCCTTTGTGACATTGGATCTTCAGTGAGCATTATGCCAAAGTCAATGGTAGAGGAGCTGAACCTGAAAGTGGAACCCTCCAACGCAAAATAACACTCATGGGCCCTCCTAAGCTTCCCGAATTCATTCTTGAACTGAGCAGCATGATCCTCGATCACAACGGCAACCTCACGCTTCCCCCGCCTCTCCGCACAACGAAGAGCCCTAGTGTGCCTTCTCTTCAGCTCTCGGTCTGAGAGGTCACGAGCAGAAATATGTTCCCGAAGAAGAGCAGCCTCGTTCTCTACTCTCTCGGTCATGAAACGGGAAACTCGCACCTCACGATAGCTCGCCTCAAGGGCGGAGTTGAATGCCAGCAGCCCTTGCATAGGTCGGAAGATAAGGAAGCTTACCCAAAGAAAATATGTATAGTAGAACAAGCAAAGTTCCAAATACTAACCTCATTGACCATTCTGGAACCCTCCGCAAAGGCCTTCAACCTCGCCTGACCATCCGTAGTAGGTGGAGGGTCGGAGTCAGACGGAAGGTCCTTGAAGAAATCAGCAAACCCACAATCCTGCAGTGGAAATTCACTGACGCCACTCCCGTCACCCGGGGCAAAGTTGGAAGGCCATACAGGCAAGGGAAGATCATCCGAAAGGAATTTGGCATCGCTTTGATCAATCCCTTTGACCTTGGAAGGCCTTGTATTCTCTCGAGACACCAGAATGTCTCTCAACACAAACTCATCCATCTCCGATTCGGATCCTTCGTCCACGATCATTTCAGGATGGGCTCGCGACTGGTGATATCGCAGCGCCTTGCGAACTCGTTTTGGGGTGAAAGAAGTCCAAAAAAACGAACCGGTCCGTATAAGATCCCGCACAGCAATCACGTCTTCCAGGAACGGCGGTAATGGGTTAGTCTCTACAAAAAACAAAGGAGTAAAGAGTTAGATATCGTCGGAACAAAAACATGCGCATACCTAATCAGTACCATAGCGACCCCATTCACTGTGAAATTCAGGAATGCAACTCTCTTCGATTGAAGCACTATCAATACAGACAAAGAAGAAGCACTTCTCCCACCCATGCCTGTTCGAGATTGTCTCCTTTACGATCGACATGTGCGGGCGAGGACTAAAGTGATAATTCCCTCCCGTCAGCGCCAACGGCTTCAAAAGGGCCTCGAAATGGTCGACGTTAAGGGACTCCCAATGCTCGTATCCCAGAACCAGAATTCCTAGAGGTGCTGAATACCCATAAGGTTAATCTGCCCAATCGACAGCTTAAAACGGTTAAAGGTCCAAACAACGATCTCTGGGATCGGAAACCATAGAGGGCAACCCACAATGTGCACCTCGTAGCAAGTGAAATAACCCGCTGGGGGGCCATCGGCCCTCTCGCCCTGTCGTGGAATGCGGAATTCCATGCTTTCTGGCACATGACCAAACTCTCGAACAGTTTCAAGGAATCGGTACAAGCTCCCGCTCGGTAGGTTTTGGTCCCATCTGCGGGGAGGCCTGCTAGGGAACTGTGCTTCGTGGGGAGAAGTCAAACTCTCGCACAAAGAAACCCAATAGGCCTCGGCCTCGGCAGGGTTGGCCGAGTGTGGAATAAACTCAGGTTTCAGAATGGTCTCTTCGTGATCACGATTAGTTTGACGCCGCTCGGCTCTCTTGGAACCCTTCCTTTTGGAAGACATTTGTGGGTACCAAAATTTGCACTGTCGATTTCCATTGAATTAGGGAAAGCAGGGTAAATCCTAGTTTCCCAGAGGTCCCGGATATCTGCTAAACCACACGCCAATCAGTCAGAATACGAAGTAAATATTGAAAAAATAAAGTAAGAATCGAAAAGAGAGAAACTAGATGTCTTATTCCAAATTTGCTTATGAGCGTTTATAAAAGGATAGGAGCCTCAGCTATGAGAGCTGACGGCGAGATCCCTAGTTCTAATAACCTAAAACTGCAAAACCATAGTTGAGTCACAGCTCGGATAACAAAAACGGAAAGTTGCTTAAATGCTCTAAGTGCTAAGCGGTTTTCTCTTTCCCCTCATGCCCTTGGTCGAATTTATCGCTTCGCGAAAATATTCCTTTTTTCCTCGATCTTCATGATCATCTTCGGAAACTCATCATTTATCCCTTCCTGCAAAATAAAAGATAAACCGTCACAAAGTTTAAGGTTGATTTTGGATAAAATCGGGAGTGGGCCTTTAGCCGAGCCTTAGACCTCGTCGGGCCGCTTCCTAACTTAGGCGTTTCTACAATTTTATCGAAAGAGCATTGCTAAGACGACTTCGTCCGAGAGTTAGGATCTTTGGTATGGGGAGTGTGACTCTAGGTGTTTAGTTAACCGTTATCGTTTGTCATGATCGACCGATCCTTTCTCGAGAAAACAAGTTTTTTTTGGTAAAGTTCCAATGTCAATCCCGATCGAAATGGAATAAAGATAAGTTCGATCAAGTATCGAAAGAAAGCGTTTAACGAGGAAGAGGTGAAACTGGATTGATTAGATCCGACTTGCCGAACGAGCGGGTCAAATTGCTAATTCCATCTAACTCGCCATACGGGCGAGTTGGTCATGTCGTGTCAACCAACTCGCTCGTACGGGGAGTTGGCCTTGGTTGGTTCATGCCGTCCAACTCGCCCGTATGGCAAATTGGTCGTGTCGTGCCATCCAACTCGCCCGTTGGCGAGTTGGCAGTCTAACTCGCCGTACGGGCGAGTTGGTTCGTTTGTGCCGTCCAACTCGCCCGTATAGCGAGTTGGTTGGTCCATGCCATCCAACTCGCCCATATGGGGAGTTGGTTCGTCCGTGCCGTCCAACTCACTCGTATGGCGAGTTGGATAGTCCAACTCGTTCTACGGGCGAGTTGGTTGGTCCGTTCCGTCCAACTCGCCCGAATCGTGAGTTGGCTGGTATGTGTCGTCCAACTCACCGTACGAGCGAGTTGGTTGGTCCATGCCGTCCAACTCGCCCGTACGGCGGTTTGGTCGCCCCATGTGGCTTGATTTGCCATTCAACAAGCTGGACGTCTTGCTCGGCCATGTTCTTCGTTCGGGGAGTTGGATGATCTAGTCTTCTAGTCATTTCGTCATATTGCCATTCGGGGATACGTTTACCCAAGGTCTTTGGAGAAACTCTTCCTGATGGCTCATTTGCGCAGACCGCTCCTTTGTGGGCAGTCAAGATTTGACCTCGATTTTTGCCATTTCCCTTTTTCTGAGTCAGTTTCAGCAAGAACACATTTTCCCGGTAGGTTTCCGACGATTCCGTCGTAACCAATTTTGACCCTTACAGTTATCTCCTCAGCTCGTTAGACCATTAACTCTTTTGCCATTAACTCTTTTGCCGTAACCGATTCCTAAGATTTAGATCGCTAGACCATTAACTCTTTTGCCGTTATTGCATCATTCCTTTGTGCATCGTAGAGAGTTCTAACTAGCGTAGTAGATGGCATGTAGTTTTTTGTCCTTTTCTGCCCAAGTATGGCACCTACTGCGAAATCATTGGCGTCGCACATTATTTCAAAAGGAAAATCCCAGTATGGGGCTTTTACAATTGGGGCAGTAACAAGGCTGATTTGATTTCCTTGAAAGCTTTTAGACATTCGGGTATGAAATCGAATTTGACTTCTTTGCATAGGAGGGCTGTAAGGTGTCTAGCAATTTTGCTGAAATTTTTAATGAATCTCTTATAGAATCCGGCATGTCCTAAAAAACTCCGAACGTCTTTTACGTTTGTGGGTTGTGGCAGACCTGTCATCACTTTGATTTTGTCTCTATCCATCTCTATACCGCCTGCTAAAACCTTTTGTCCTAAGATAACTCCGATGTTGACCATGGAATGAAATTTTTCCCAATTTTAGACTAGGTTTTTCTCCTCGCATATGGCTAACACTTTGCAGAGATTGGTAAGGCATGTTTTAAAATCTGGTCTGTATACGGAGAAATCGTCCATGAAAACTTCTATGAAATATTCAATCTTGTCTTTAAAAGTTGACATCATGCACCTCTTGAAGGTAGCATGAGCGTTACAAAAGCCAAACGGCATCCTGCAATATGCAAATGTCCCATATGGAAATGTAAAAGTAGTCTTCTCTTGGCCTTCCGGGTGAATGGGGATCTGCAAAAAATCATGAATACCCATAGAGGAAGCAGTAGTATTGATGGCTTGCGGGCCATATTAACATTTGGTCTATAAAAGGTAAGGGGAAATTATCCTTTTTGGTGGCGGAATTTAGTTTCGTGTAATCGATACACATCCTGTGTCCATTTACAGTTCTCATTGGGATTAATTCGTCCTTGTCATTTTTCACCACTGAGATTCCTCATTTCTTAGGAACTACATGCCCAGGACTAACCCAATTGCTATCTAAAACTGGGTAAATGACACCTGCTTCCAGGAGTTTCATAATTTCCTTTTTACTACCTCTTTTAAGTAAGGATTTAGCCTCCTCTCATGTTCGATAAATGATTTCGATTCGTCATCCAGGTGTATCCTATGCATACATAAGTCTGGTGAAATCCCTAGAATGTCACCGAGGGATTATCCAATAACATTGTTATCTTTCCTCAGCTTACTCGGCAATAGGGTTAGTTCTCCACCACTCAAGTTGGCGTTGACAATAACATGATAAGAATTTTCATAGAAGAAAACATATTTAAGTCCAACTGGAAGCTGTTTAAGCTCTACTTTTCGAGCTTTTTCTGAAGTTCATTCATCTGATGCGAAATGGTGTCGATTGATGGTCGCCTCTAGGTATTGATCGATGGTTGAAGAACAATTGTTATCATTAATGCCAACATTCATTACTTCTTTTCTTGCGTTTAGTAATCTCACACATTCATATGATCAGTCATCCAATGCGAGTACGTCTCCTTCAGGACCTGTAAGAGCTATGCCTGAGGGGTCACCAGAGCACATCTCCATAAACAATTATTTGGCTATTCAGAGAGGTGATCTGTATGGTAGGCATGACCGTCGATCAAAGGTTTCTTGATTACTTTCTCCATGTCAAAAACTATTGGTAGATTTCCTATGTTTAGATATATACGTCCTTCTCTGGCATCAATGATTGCTCCAGTTGTGGCCAGGAATGGTCGACCAAGTCTAAGGGGGTCTGTTGGTTTTTGTCTGTATTTTAGCACGATAAAGTCTGTACGTATATGACACTCATTTAATTCTATAGTGATACCTGCTCAAATTACGGTAGAGCTACTGATTACTCTCTCAAATAAGAGGTTTAGCTGTAGTTCTTAGAGATAAAATCCAGAGAGAGCGAAGACACACAATATATTTGATAATCAACTTAGTTATGCTAGGTAATTAAATAAATTTTAAAAACTAGTAAATCAAGAATGAGTTGGTTGTAAGCAATTAAAGAAAATAGCTAGATCTAGGGATTTTAGGTAGTGAATTATAATAGGTAGAAGGCAAGGGCTTTTCAATCATACAACACGAATTTAACAAGTAAAGATATAATTTATGTCTATCTATGGCTAAGCTCAGAGTCTACAACTTTCGTATGCAAATTCGGAATAATCATCGATCGATGGTATGCAAACGGCATCAATTGATGGCTTTCTTATTCAAGCATTAAACGATCAGATTCGATAAGTTCATTTAAAATTACTAGAATAATCTCTCGCTTATCTCGAGAAACTAAACCTCAATAGGATCAGTTCCGGTACTGATCCCACTCTTATATATATATATATATATATCAATTATCCTAATATCAGGGTTCTAAATAGATACTCAATAAGACAAACAATAAGCACAATACTGATGATAAATCTAATAATCACCCTAGCAGTTCTATTGTTTGGCTAATCCGTCAAACCATTGATAAACCCTAAATCTAATAGGAGATATACTCAGACATAGAACATAATCATAAACATAAAACAATACATAAGATTAGGGATAGAAACTAGGGCTCCAATACACAGTTTGAAAGAAGTCTTGATCTTCTCCCTAATATCTACGATTTTTTCTATGAAAATCTCTAAACTTGTAAAAGATCTCTCTTTTCATAACAAGCAAAGATAATATAAACTAATTAACTCATCTAGGGGTAATCTTGTAATTTCAGTGACTTAGGCTTCAAGTCGGGTATTCTGTGAATTGGGCTTCTGCGTGTTGACCATCGATCGACGACAAGGGTGCGTCGTCGATCAATGCAACTCTCTATCTCGACTTGTGTATTGTTGATTTCGACCAGCTATGGGGTTCCTCTCTCTTTGAGCTCCAGAAAGCCTCATAATCTCTATAATACTCCAAAATGCACCTTAACCTGAAAATACTCTTAAACACACCGTAGACACACATAACAAACTCCAAATAGGGCCTATAACTTGGTCTAAAAGCGGTAAATATTAGGACCCATCAACTTCCCCAGACTTAAGATTTTGCTTATCCTCAAGCAAAAAAGGAGAAAACTGTAGAAGAGGTTTGAAACACACAAGTATTCACAAAATCTTTAGGTCATCATTTTCACATTCACTATGTCGCAACCACATTAAACAAGTGTCAATCTTAGAGAAACGCTATACACCTTATCCTAGTATAGCAACCCAATCCATTCAACCAACAACTTAGCAAATACAGGTTTCACTCACCGCTCTAAAAACCTCATTTCTTGAATAAAATAAAAGTGCTTGTTTTAACTTGGGAGTATCGATCAGAGGACATGTGGACTCTTACCCTTGCAAGTATCTGAACACACATGTAGTCTTCTCTGATCCATTTATTCCCCCTTTATCTCTTCTCTGAATCTCTTTATTTATTTTATATTTTTCATAAGTCCAATGAATCAATGATGCTTGTACACTCCATCTTGTTGATCTTTATTTTTCTCGACATGGTGTAGGCGAATAATAGGGTCACAGGTAATTTACCAAGCAACTTAAGCTCAATATGATCAGTTCAGGTAAGGTACCTACTCTTATATATATCATTATCCTAATATCAAAGCTCTAGTTAGCTACTCAAGAACACAAGCAATAAGCACAATACAAATGATAGATCTAATAATCACACTAGCAGTTCTATTGTTTGGTTAATCCGTCAAAACCATTAATAAACCCTAAATCGAACAAGAGATCTAACCAGACATAGCTAAGCAGAACATAATCATAAACATAAAATAATGCATAAGATTAGGGATAGAAAACTCGGATTCCAAAAAAAAAGCTTGAAAGAAGTCTTGATCTTCTCTTCAAAAACTACTATGTTTGCTATGAAAATCTCTAAACTTGTAAAAGGGCTCTCTTTGCACAAAACACAAACAAAGATAATATAAACTAGGTAAAACTCGTCTAGGAGCAATCTTGTAATTTCTATGGCTTGGGCTTGAAGTCGGGTATTCTGTGAATTGGGCTTCTGTGTGTTGACCATTGATCGACGACAAGGGTGCATCGTCTATCGATGCAACTCTCTGTCTCGATTCGTATGCTGATTTTGACCTGCTACGGGGTTCCTATCTCTTTCAGCTCCAGAAAGCCTCATGATATAGCCTATTTATTACCAGTTTTAGGCCATGTTATAGGCTCTATTTAGGGTCTCTTATGTGTGTCTTGGCTATGTTTTAAGATCTTTACAGGTCCAAGTACGATTTAGAGATTTATGGAGATACTTAGAGCTTTTGGAGAATTTAGAGGATAATAATCCGTAGTTGATCATTGGGAGAGTCGAAGTACAAGACTGCCGTCGATCGACGACACTATCTTGACGTCGATTGATGTTACATGAACAAGATCGATCGATGCTGAACACTTACCATCGATCGATGACCAATTCGCAGACAGTCGATTTCTAGCCCAAGTTAGAGACTAGACACAAGGTTACAAGATTACCCCTGGACGAGTTTTGACCTAGATTTTAGGGTTTTATATTTCTACTTTATGTATGACACCAGTGATTGGAGAGACGCACGGTGTGATGTTCTAGAGTTTTTAGTATTCATAACTCCTTAGGGAGATTTGTATTGGAACCCCAATATTTTGTCTGTGCATTGATAATGTCTGAGTAGTTATCAACATTAGGGTTGAAAGATAGTAATCATGGATTAACCAAAAAGTAGGATTACTAGGTTAAGCTAATATTCATCAATTGAGTTGTGCTTAATGCTTGCATTCTAGAGTAGCTAACTAGGATCTAGAAAGTAGGACATAGACGACTACAAGAGTAGGTTATGTGCCAGAATAGACTCCATAGAACTGGGTTGTTAGGCGCATGCGAAAGCTGGCCTAACTAGCTTGGTGAACATATCAAATCTCTTTCACACTTCCTTTTGATTTCACCGTCGATCGACACCAGGACTTAGCCGTCGATCGATGGTCTTTCCTTTTGCTCGCATAGGAGAGTTGGAGTTGAAAGGGTAAAAATAGTTAATATTTGAGTTCTAGAATATTTACATAGTTGTGCTTCTTATTCCATATAATTCATTGAGCTTGAAACCCTAGATCTAGCATATTTACATTTAATCTAGTTAGTTTAGTAGAATATTTCCATATTTACATTATTATCATATTTCCATATTTACATTATTAGAATATTTCAATATTCCATCTACACCTTCCAGTAAGGAATATTTATTTAGAGTGATTACTTGTTACCAGTATATATAATCACATAGCTTAACCTTTAGAAATAAGAAATCTATTGTGTGTCATTGTTCTCTGTGGATTCGATCCCTAAGTACTACACCTAATCTCTCTTGGCAAGATTATTGTTTTGTGTGTTAGGATTAAGGGTTAATGTGATAGTTAATTGTTTAGGATATTTATACCATGAGCAATAAAGGACAAGAATTATTATTCTAAGACCCGCAGAAACTTGAACGTACGATCCGCAAAGAAAGACGAAAAGCATCGATCGACAGCATACACTCAGCGTCGACCGACACTTCTTTACGAACAACATCGACCGACATCAAACTTCTAGCATTGTTGGGGTCAAAATCGGTCACGATAAAATCAACAACACAAGTACTTGGAACACACTCCTTTCGAACGTTTCGTTTCACGAAAGTTTTCAAAAAATGATCAAGCCGCAAAGAGTAAGCCATCGTACGGCAAAGGCCCAAGCGACCCACACTCCCAAAGCCCCAGGTTGCCATATGGCGACCGGCACTCGGGACGCACGGGTCGCCATATTGTGACCCACACTCCCCAAGCCTGGGTCACCATATGGCGACCGGCACTCGGGACGCACGGGTAGCCATATATGGCGACCGGCAGTCAGAAAGCACAGCTCGCCATGTGGCAACATGCACTCCTAAAGCCAGGACGTCATATGGCGACCGGCACTCTGGACGCACAGGTCGCCGTATGGTGACCCGGACCTTGAAATTACGGGTTCCTATCGGGTCGCCATACGGCAACCCGCACACGCAAGGGTCGGGTTGCCGTATGGTGACCTTCACACATAGAACATGGGTCACCATATGGCGACCCAAATGCAAAAGATACGGGTCGCCATATGGCGATCCAGACCCGCACGGTCCGAGTCGCCATATGGCGACCAGACCTCTCCAAGTCCGGGTCGCCATATGGTGACCTTACTTCACACAGTCTGGGTCGCCATATGGCAAGCTGTGTCTCTCCTTTGTATTATTCTTCGAGTCGCGATCAAAATGCTTTTCTTTTTGTCTCGATCAGAGTTAACGATGGAACTTTATGATAAAAACCGCGAAGGTTAGCTCTTCCGAATGAAGTACATGGTTATCGTATAAACGGTGATGGTTAACTAACTTAACACCAAAGTTGCCTAAACCATACGAGAAGTGTGAACTTCCTTGCTAAATCGACGTTGTATCATTAAAAGATAGTTCAAAGAGATCGTAAAAATATTTAGGCCGAAATACTGCCCAAAGAGGCCTAGAACGCGGCTAAAGACGCATTTGCGATTTCATACGTAATTGAGCCCAATAGTGTTATGACGGTGTATCTTTACTTGCGGATGAAGATGAATCTCGTGGAATCGGAAGATAAATGTCAAGTTTCCAAGATATTGACGAAGATCGAGATAAAAAAGGGAATAGACTGGAAGTCATAAACTCGACCATGGGCAGAAATGGAAACGCAAAACCGCCTTGGAGAGGATTATATAAGAGAAACGAGACAAGAGACCAGAGGATAACTTTTTTAGCATTCACAACAAACTTAGAGCAATAGGATTTTACTTTCGTTTTGTTATCGAGCTGCATTTCGATTAGGTTTTTGTAGTCAGGTTTCTAAAACTAAGGATCTCGCCAACAGCTTTTGTTGCCAAGTCTAATTACCTTCTTGTACGAATGCTCTTATGCAATTACGGAATAAGAACCTCTTTGTTCTCTTTCTTCTCAAAACTGTCTTATCATATTTTTATCGTCAGTTTCTTTCTCAAATTTGTTTGGTTGCGTGGCGTTTGGTTTAAAGCATATTTTTTGGAATCTCCTGGAAAGTTAGGGTTTCCTGACTTCCTAAGTTTACGGAAATCAACGGTGTGGATTTCGGTTCCCATAGTTTGGCTCTAGAAGGAGGGGACTTACGGATCAATCTTTCTCGCTACCACAAGAACGCCCAATCGAACATGTCATCTGACGATCTTAACAACCAACAATCTCGCGATGACGCTAGCCTTGACAACATTGACAACATTCCTCCGACCATCACTCCCGCGGTTAACGCTGAGCCCAACACCGCGGCAGTCGAGGAGATGAAAAAAATGATCTCCGCTTACAAAAAAAGGGCAGAAGAGCAGGATAAGCTCATGGGATCTCTCGCTAAGCAGGCCGAAACCCTAACTGCGCAGACCAAGATGTCCTTCCTTATGGAACCACTAGGCTCTGAGGAAGAAGACTCGACTTCACAACTCCTTTGGACCGGTCCGGGAACGCACGGGAGAAGACGTTGGGACAAAATCCTGACGAAATCACCCATACCAGCACGGAAAAATCCGGACGATCTTCCACCATGGAAAGAGGACAAGGAAGAGGGGGAAATTGAGTGCGTCAACCTGGACTCCATCAGTCAGTCCCAGCCTTCAGACCAAGATGCAGACGTGCATCCATGAAAGACAAGGAGACATACGGCTCACGAGGACATGCTTAACAAGCCCATGACGAAGGAAGAAGAAAACCTATTATGGGTAGAGAAGGAGAAGCTGGCTGCAGAGCAGACTCGGAGAACACGCAGCAAACACAGAGAGGCTCGGAAAACCGCTGATGATGAATCTGAGATCCGTGATCTCCGTAATGATAACGTGGCAAAAATGAGAGTGGTGAAACCTCAGATTCACCATGTGACAAGCTCGGCACCAGAGATACACCAGCTGCTCGAGGAAGCTCGTAAAACTCCCTTCACATCCCGTATCGTTAACACTAGAATATCGGACCATGCAAAAATCAAGGTGCCAACGTACAATGGTACGACTGATCCCAGAGGGAACTTGCAGGCCTTTGAAATCAGGATGGGAAGGGCCAGATTTAGAGACAGCGAAAGAGACGCTGGCCAATGCCGCCTCTTCGTCGAGAATCTTGAGGGAGCCGCAATTGAATGGTTATCCCACCTTAGGAGGAATTCCTTCGGAAGCTTTCGCCAACTCGCTTCGGAAATTGTCAAGCAGTACTCAATGTTAATCAATCGAGAAACTTCCGATGTCAGCCTATGGAGCTTACTCAAAGGGAAGACAAACCACTCCGCGACTTTGTCGACCGGTTCAATCTCGTTATGGCTAGAGTCAGCGTGATAAACGACAAGGTGGCCGTGGACGAGCTTTGGAAGACACTTTGGTATAAATCAAAGTTCAGAAAATTGATCACCCTGGAAAAACCGCGTACAATCCAGGACGCATTGCACAAGGCACGAACTACATCATGATCAAGGAAGAGACCACGGTTCTGTCACAAAAGCACAAACCAACGATAATTTGTTCAAGATATCCGGCTCCAGATCAGAGGTTGAAGAAGAAGAAAACTACCCATCAAGAGGGAGAAGAATCCCACGGGCGCAGAACTACGACATGAACTCTGGCTCGGAGAAAGGGCGAACCTCGGCCAACACATGGATCCGAAATCCCAATTACGATGAGAACGTCTTCTGCGACTTCCATCAAAATCCCGTCCATTCAACCATCAATTGCAAATTTCCCAGAGCAAGGTTAGCAGCGAAACTAATCGTGGGAGAACTCTTCGGGATAACGAGCGTCAAGGACCTCATCCGCGATTCTGATCGACCCCAAAAAACGAAAAATCTCCCCATACGGAGAACTCTTCAGGGGATAAACGCGGAAGGAAGCAGAATGAGAAAAGCAACGACAGCAATCGTCGTAGGATTGACATGATCATCGAAGGGTCGCAGTTCTGTGGTGACACAGTCTCTTCGATCAAGGCCTGCCGACCTGGTCTCCACCCTCGGATAACAAAAATAACGCCATCACCTTCAAGGAAGAAGAATCTGGTGGAATCGTTCAACCCTACTGCGACCCGCTTGTCATCAATCTCATAATCAAAGATCTTGAAGTTGCTAGAGTCCTCATCGATACGTGGAGCACAGCCAACATCATCTTCTGTGATACACTCAAGAGGATGAACAACGAGCTCAAAAAGAGGTCGTACCAACATCAGAACATTACTGGATTTCTCTGGGTACCTAAATGACCCTCGTGATCGATCAAACTCCCGGTGACGGCAAAAGATGTAACAAAAACGTCTGATTTCATGTCGTCCGACTTTTCCCTGCCATCTCAATGTGATCAGGGGAATTCCCTGGCTAAATGCATGAAGGCGGTCCCGTCAACTCTACCTTTTTAGGCATCAACGTTCCCAACTCCAAACGGAACTGCCTGCAATATTGGGGCATGCAAAAAAGAGTCGTGACTCTGTTTCGTAGCCGAACACAAGCAACGGCTCCCCGAACGAGAAATAAGAAGGCATTTTCGACCGACAAGACACCCAACCGGAGGAATAAATCCTGGAGAAGGTGTTGATCCTGCCACAGTCCCTGTGACTAAAGGTGGCAACGCTTACAGCAGCCGAGTAAAAATGCTCATCGCCAAAACCGAACTAACGAGATGGCTTGATCCCAAAGGGGTACGTTGGCAAACTTGTTACGACGAGTTCCAACTATCCCTCTCTCTATAAAAGGGTGGGGGAGTGGGTTTTATAACACACGCTCGTATACTCCCAAATTTTAAAATTTTCTCCTTTTTACTAACGAAGTTTTGATTTTGTCCGATAATAAATTCGTAAATCTTCTTTTTGTCCAGCATGAACAAGACCTAAGTCGGTCGAATCATCCAAATACACCGAAACTTCTTCGGTAGGAACACATCCCCTTAACACAATGTACTTTTGGAACACAATGCCGAGAAGTCGCATAAAAT